>JACXGM010030674.1:0-13215 GCA_016801145.1 Umbra pygmaea
TTAAAGCATAGAATGTTGGGGTTCTAGCAAATATCTCGGTTTTAAAATAGCTATGAAAACGAGATAACTATTAGTCATAGTACGTTTTTGTACTTAAACGTAAATCGAATGGCAAAAGGAAAACACGGCTAGCATCCTTATTTTTTAGGTTATATATACAAGTCTTATATCTCCTTAAAGCTTAGAATGTTGGGGTTCCAGCAGAAATCTCAGGTTTTAGTGTAGGTGTAAAATTCACAACGTTATGGTGGCTAATTCAAACTACACATACGGCAAACAGTAATGAGTTTTTCTTCTTCTAAAAAAAAAACGAAATGCCAACTAGAAACAACTTCCGTACTCATTTTTTAGGATATCTATAAAAGTGTTATATGTTCTTAAAGCTTAGAATCTTATGATTCTAGCAAATATCTCGGTTTTAGTGTAGCTATAAAATTCACAACGTTAGAGTACTTAATGTCAGGTACGCATCTTGAAAACCATTACATTTTACTTAGGAAATACAGGTTAAGCTTTTAGTACAAAATATTTTACTTACGGTCATAAAATCCTTCTTTTTGGTCATCAAAGGGTCCCAGTAATGACTTAAAGCATATTTTTCCCAGGTAAAATCCATCTTGAATGTAAAAATTGCATTTTCTTCCCGGACTTTTAAATCTACTCAAAAATAAATGAAACAACTAGTGTATTTTCCCTGCACTTCTGAACAAAAGACGGATGTGAAGTGTCCAAAAGCTTAGCAATTTCAACATATATGTCATCCTTATGAAACAGAGATCTTAAAAATGTGCAAGATTAACAATTTTAACCGAAGACTGACAGAGATAATTAAGCAAAGAAATGTTTTGTTCGTCTCAGGACCCGGATGTAAACGTAATCATGGTGCATTTTTTCTAAAAATATAGTTTCACAAACAAAGCCATAGCTCATTGGCTGTTTACTCAATCACTACAAAATGTTAGACTAATATGGCCAGCCCCTTAACAACATGATTTGAATTGGATCCAGTATCCTATCTTAATATATAGCATTGTAGGGTTCTTTCAAAAAGGATGTAGAAAAATAAAAACAGAAAATAATTATACATTTTCTTTATTTCATCTTGTGCCATATTCACTGTGTATGTTTGTTTGAAATGAATTTTACATCTCCAAAAATTATAAAGTCTTTTCTTTAAAAAAATATCAACCATATGTTTGTACTTGCCTCAGGTCCAGTGTTTAAGAGTTTAACTTTGGGTATGTTTTTTTAGGCAGAATTTGACAAGTAGGGGGCGAGGCTTAAGGGGTTAATGTAAGGTATTGGTTGCGATCAACATGATCATTTGAATCAGGTGTACTAAGTTTCATGTCTTTAGATCAATGGGTTCAAAAGTTATAACCATTTCAATGTTGACATTTTTAACTGGTGGTGGCGCTATAGAGTTGGTCCTAGAGGTTCAAAAGTTGTTCTAATTACTATTCATTAGCATCACTACAAGTGTGCCAAATTTGATCATTTTCCTGTGTATGGTTCATAGGGCTGCCATAGACTTCCATCAGGAAAGAATAATAATAAATACAGCTGCGAGCAGCCATTGCGGGCCCAAGCCGGGTGGCACCGCAACCCAGGTGCCTTTAAGCCGGTGGCACCGCAACCCCGGTGCCTTTAATTACCTTTTAAGAGCCACGTTCACTCATTCAAATAAAGAGCATTTTTCCATGTGGGTGAAATTCGTTGTTCCTCACCTTACTTGATGTCAGGTTTCAGATTACTTGTTTTGAAATAAGAATGTTGATTCCTCATCCATTTCATTGTAAACATTTCAATTTAACTTTCAAACCATTCAAGAATCAGGAAGAAGTGCGCTGTTTTCTGCACTGACCACAAATCCAAAACATGCCATAAAGCAGTGGTTTACTGAAACCCCATAGGGCCTAAAAAAAGAATTTGGTTCCTGTTGGTTGTCAGATGAGGTCATGGGTCGGTAGGGATTTTATTGTTATTTTTTTCCGCAGTGGCACCAAGAGATAGGTAGGAATTTTTGATCATTTTTCTTTTGCTTTATAGTAGTGATGGATACATAATTTTTTCATAACACACCCTACCTGTACTACATGTACAGTACCACCTTGTGTCCCAGCATGTTACATACACACACACACACACAGAAAAGCCCACTCCCCAAAATATAATTTTTCAGGTCGTCTTTTTTGGTCTGTACAACTTTCGGCGGGGGCAAATGAGGAAGTTGCTGTGCACAAAACAGCATCTTGAATGTGGACGGAGTGCACACTAGCCCTAAAATGACCCAGCAGCAAATAAATAAATGTTGAGAAATAACATTACTATATCATATAGTACTACAGCCTACTATCCAATGTGATATTATTACAAATTCCCACAAATTGATAACTGATCATGTTTTTAGAATTAGACATAATCTGATGTATGAATCTGTTGTTGTTGGAGACATTAACAGGACAAACATGAAAAAATGCTGCCCAAATTCGACCAGCACATTTCTTTTCACACTCGAGGTGACCAGACTCTTGACCATTGTTATTCAACGATCCGTAACAGCTTTAAACCCATCCCCCGCCCTGCCTTTGGAAAGGCAGATCACATCTCCATTCTTCTCCTCCCAAACTACAGGCAACGTCTAAAACAGGACAAACCGTTTTTTTGAGCAGTCCAAAAATGGAGTGATCAATCCATCATTACTCTCCAAGACTGCTTCGAAACCACAGACTGGGAGATGTTCCGTACTGCAGCTGGCGACAACATTGATGAATACACTGACTCTGTCACAGCATTCATCACCAAGTGCATAGATGATGTCGTTCCACGGGTCAATGTTAAGACCTTCCCCAACCAAAAGCCCTGGGTTATTGGTAATGTCCGTGCCAAGCTTGTAGCATGGTCCTCTGCCTATAACTCTGGGGACCTGGAGGCTCTGAGGAGGGCCAGACATGACCTACGGAAGGCCATCAGAGATGCTAAAAGAGGCTATAGGAACAAATTGGAGTCCAACTACAACAGCTCAGACCCAAGGCGCATGTGGTGTGGACTACGGCAGATAACGGAGTACAAAGGGAGAAATAGCTTTGATGCCAATCCCCCCGCCTCGCTCCCCGATGAGCTCAACATCTTCTTTGCACGGTTTGAGGTGGCCAACACCACTCCTGAGAACCTAGCTGAGAACCCAGACGACTGCACTCTGTCCCTGGAAATGGCTGATGTAAGGAGAGCTTTTAAAAGAGTAAACCCGCGGATGTCTCCAGGGCCAGATGGCATTCCAGGCCTTGTTCTAAGAGGATGCACTGACCAGCTAGCGGAGGTATTCACCACCATATTCAACCTCTCCCTAACCCAGTCTGTAGTTCCGTCCTGCTTCAAGCAGGCCACCATTGTCCCGGTTCCAAAGAAACCTACCATCACCTGCCTAAATGACTACCGCCCAGTAGCACTGACCTCCATCATCATGAAGTGCTTCGAGCGGCTGGTCAGAACCCACATCTGCGCCCCCCTGTCGGACCCCCTACAATTTGTATACCGCCCCAACAGATCCACGGACGATGCCATCACACTAAAGGCACACACTGCCCTCTCACATCTGGAAAAAGGGAACACATACGTGAGGATGCTATTTGTGGACTACAGCTCAGCATTCAACACTATTATTCCTGCTAAGCTCATTCCCAAGCTCAGGACCCTGGGTTTTAACACCTCCCTGTGCAACTGGATCCTGGACTTCCTAACGAGCAGACCCCAGATGGTGAGAATGGGCAACCTCACCTTCTCCGCACTGACCCTGAGCACCGGAGCCCCACAGGGCTGCGTACTCAGTCCCCTCTTGTATGCCCTGTTCACATATGCTTGTGTGGCCACACGCAGTTCTAACATCATCATAAAGTTTGCTGACGACACAACCATCCTAGGTCTCATCTCCGACAATGATGAAACCGCTTACAGAGAGGAGGTAAATGCTTTGGCTGATAGTGGACTTCAGGAAACGGCAGAGGGAGGGTCTTGCCCCCATACACATCGATGGAGCTGAAGTCGAGAGAGTTCCAGAGTTCAAGTTCCTCGGTGTGTTCATCAGTGACGACCTCACATGGTCCCGTCAGACAAGCTCGGCAACAAAAACTGCCCAAAAGCGCCTATCCTTCCTGATGAGACTCAAGAAGTTTGGCATGTCTGCCAGGAATTTAATAAACGTCTACAGGTGCACCATTCAAAGCATCCTTCCAGGTTGCATTACAGCATGGTAGGGCAGCTGCTCCGCTGCTGCTAGGGCAGCTGCTCAGACGGTGGTGAAGTCAGCGGAGCGCATCATAGGCTGCTGTCTCCCCTCCGTGCAAGGCATCTACCACAAGCGATGCCTGAGGAAAACACAGAACATTCTAAGAGACCACAGCCATCCAGGACGTGACCTTTTCTTACTGCTGCCATCTGGTAGACGTTACCGGAGCATCAAGGCATGGACTACCAGATTAAAAAACAGTTACTTTCCGCAAGCCATTCTGCTGCTCAACATGGAACACTGATCACAAATCACAAATCATTTCTTGAGCCCTGACATTCTCTGGTCACTTTATCCACTCTACATCTGATGTAGCAGAATTCAATGCACCTTTAAAAGTAATTTTCCATGCCATATATTATAACATGTATTACTTCTGCTGTCGTACACTCTCCAGACCACTGCTCAGTACATAGTGTATTTTGTTATTATTAGGGTTCAACCACGAAGTGGTAGAACCCTATTGTTTTTGTGTTGAATGGTTATTATTATTAGTGTTCAACCACGAAGTGGTAGAACCCTATTGTTTTTGTGTTGAATGGTTATTAGGGTTCAACCACGAAGTGGTAGAACCCTATTGTTTTTGTGTTGAATGGTTATTACTATTATTATTTGTTGTCTGCCACGCCGGCTGAAATTCCTGTGAACTGAAATGAGCTAGAAACATGAAACTTTGGGGAATAACTGGAAACTGTGTGTACGTGCTTCCATAGAAACATGAACCCAATCGGCCACATAGTGTCGCTGTAATTAAGGCTTCAAAATGTACATTTTGAAAGGCCACGCCCCTCACACCGTAAGACCGTTTGACTTGAAATTTATCACACAGGTGCAACTCAGTGTGCTCTACAAAAAAGCCTCAAGGACCATTAAGGTCCGCCTACAAAATTTTCCGCCATTTTGAATTTTTTGCAAAACACATTTTTGACATCTCCTCCTAAACCGTAGCTCCGTTTGCCACCAACATTTCTGTGAATCATCATTGGACCAAGTTTATTAAAAATAAGATAAAACATGTTGATGTCTCAATTACTTTTCAAGTTATTGACCAATGAACTTCGAAAGGGGTGTGGCTCTGGGCCCGGTTCCCCAAAACGTTCTTATCGCTAAGTAGTTCTTAATCTATTCCTTAACCTATAGGTCAAGAACTACTTAGTGATAAGAACGTTTTGGGGAACCGGGCCCTGGACATTAATGAACACAAATGAGCAACCGTAGGGCCAATTGTCACAAAACTCTAAGGATATGTTCAGATAAATGTCTCAGATATACCCAGACAGTTTCATATACATGCGTCACTAGGTGGCGCTACAAGCAGAAAAATGGGTCAGTAGCATTAAATAGATTGTACTATTAATCGTATATTCAATTGCCAATAATGGCAAATCTCTCAGGATATATCATCATAAGTACCTGAACTGTGCTCTACATTTCTAATTCAAATTGACCACTAGGGGGTTTTTATCTTCTCCTACACTGTAGCTCCGATTGCCACCACATTTTCAGTGAATCATTATTGGATCAAGCTTATTTGAAGTTGAACAAAACATGTCAATCTCAATTACATTTTAAGTTATTGACCAATGAACTTTGAAAGGGGAGTGGCTCTCGACAAAAATGAATACAAATCAGCAACCGTAAGGCTAATCATCACAAAACTAACTGGATGTGTTCAGATAAGTTCCTAACATATACCCAGACAGTTTCATATACCTTGACCACTAAGGGGCGCTACAAGCGCAAGATAGGTGAGTGCCAATACACAAATGTTACTAGTAATTGTATATTCATTCTCCAATAATGACAAATCTCTTAATAAGTAACTGAACCACACCCTGCAAGTCTCATTCAAATTGACCACTAGGGGGTGCTTTAAATGTATAATAACTGCAGGTGGAATGACATAAATCAAGCTATAGATCATAAAAAAGGATATGTTTTATAACAATGTTGAACCTTGTGTGAAATTACTTTGAAGACGCTATTGAGAACAAAGGGTTGAACCCGCAAATCGCCGCTAGCGGCTATATTTATTATTATACTTTTAAAAATTCTTTATATTGTATATAACCTTTTTAAGCCCTCTGTGTAGATGTGTCGAGCCTTGTCAAAATAATTTCTCTGCACAGGATGATGTGATGTTATGCGATGCATATGACAAATAAACAACTTTGACTTTGACTGTTGTAATAGCACACTCTAAAAACTGCTGGTTTAAAAAATAACCCAACCTTAAACCCACCGCTGGGTCACTATTGGACAGAACACGCGCTGGGTTGGTTTGACCCAAGTGCTGGTTTTTACCATTTAACCCATATTTCTGGGTCATTCGTTTGACCCAAACAGTGGGTGAAATTAACCCTCTTGCTGGGTTAAGTCTTACTCATGTGCTGGGTAATTTCCTCTCTCATTGCCTTTGATAAAATTAGTAACAAATAGTAAAAGTAACAAACTTTTTATATATTACAAATGTAAAATAAATATTGTCTGTGTAATACAATAAACCAGAGGCCACTATATGTGATTTCAATCTCGTTTAATTGTTTTTTTAAACATTTTTAATACATTTCTTTATACTTTTTTGAATACAAGTATTGAATACAATTGTAGACTTTATATTACAAATGTAGCCTAAATCTGTCCATATATTCAGGCATTAAAATTAATTAAAAGAAACTAATTTGAACTCAAACGACTACATTTTCATTTATTAAGGTCCTCCAGAAGCTAGGGAGGGTCCTTAGCGTTCGGAGAAAACGTAAATGTAACAGGCTAGCAAGTGCACGTCATTGCGTCAGTGAAAATATCAGCCTTAGGCGCTGCAATTCAACAGTAGACAGTGGCAGTTTGTACAGGCATTTAAACGTTAATCTTTACTTATATGTACAACCGTTTAAACAAATGTACAGTAACGTTAAACACTAAAGATACTTATATTTAAAAGCATAGTGCCTCGTAATCGCTCCGACTCCACTAACGTCCGCTTTGCGCACAATTGTGGGTGGTTTCGGAGCGCGAAGGATACACATATGCATCCTTTACTCTCTATGGAAAAATCTCAGAATGAAGGACTCAGTCCTTGGTTGAAATTCGGAGGATCCTTTACATTGGAAAAGTCCTTCCACAGACTTCGATGACGTAGCATCCATGAAATTCTGGCTTTGGAAAAATAAAATAATAAAACGTTGTCCATAATTTGAGGTTATAATTCTCTTTTGCTAAACACATTTGATATTCGCTTTACCATCAGGTCGTTGTACGTACAACTTGGAGAATTGAAGATGACATTTGGAACAAATCATTGGATGAACGAGATGCCGCTGCCTATTTTGCGTCTGCAACGCGTTCTTCGTTTAAAATGACAACCCTTGGACATTTATGATGACTGTGATATTAACTTGCGCTTTCATTTTGTCATGTACAGAAATGTATAACGCTATAGTATTAGGAAGCATATATTATGTTATCGGCTATAATTCATCATGCTCCTGATGTTACCTTAAAAACAACACACACAGTGAATGACAAAACGCACTTTATTTTCTGAGAGGACTGTAAATGTAAAACTAGTTTAAACTAAACTATCACCCAAATGCCCCCCTCCCCCCTCACACAGACAGATAGGGAGAGAGAGAGAGAGAGAGAGAGAGAGAGAGAGAGAGAGAGAGAGAGAGAGAGAGAGAGAGAGAGAGAGAGAGAGAGAGAGAGAGAGGGAATTCTCCAGAAAATCCACATCCCAACAAAATATCTGATAAGTTATAACACGCTTTATATGTCCTTTCTTAGTCATAACAATTAATTTCCTTGCCACGGCCGAACCGTTCGAGATATCCAAAATCCGTCAACAGTTTATCATCAACAATGTCTTGACTTCATGCACACCCACTTTGGCAATGATTGATTGAATTGTCTAGGAGTGGTACTTCAAATTCCACAGCAAGCGTTTTCCAAACAATCCATTATAAGCAACTTCCTGTTGGGCTGACATAAAACTTAGAGCACAAAATTTGTTCGGCCCGATGAGATCTATAAGTGTACCGCGTTTCATATTATTACATGCAAGCGTGTTTGATATATGGACAAGTGTTTGAATCCCCGTTCCAGGGGGCGCTGTAGAGCCCCCCTGCCACGCCCGGGTACCAGTTTCAGCCTGGCTTTGATGGCCGCGGGTTCTGACCCGTGTGCAAATTTTCAAGAGTTTTCAAGCACGTTAAGGGCCCCAAAAGTGCCCAAAATGTAAGAGAAGAATAAGAATAATCTTTAGGAAAATAGTAGGGCCTTCGCCGTTGGCTTGGGCCCTAATAATCTTTAGGAAAACAATAGGGCCTTTGCCGTTGGCTTGGGCCCTAATAATAATCTTTAGAAAAACAATAGGGCCTTCGCCTTCGGCTTGGGCCCTAATAATAACTACAATTGGTACAATTTCTGGGGATATTGTGTGAAGTGTTCTTGCCGCTACTAGTAGCATGATTAGCTTCTTACAGCATAGATCATTAGATATCAGTGAAGACCAGTAGAGACCATAGAGACCAATACAGATCAGTAGATATTAGTAAAGACCAGTAGAGACCGTAGAGACCAGTAGAGATCAGTAGATATCAGTAAAGACCAGTAGAGACCGTAGAGACCAGTACAAATCAGTAGATATCAGTAAAGACCAGTAGAGACCGTAGAGACCAGTACAGATCAGCAGATATCAGTAAAGACCAGTAGAGTCCGTAGACACCCGTACAGATCATTAGATATCAGTAAAGACTAGTATAGACCAGTACAGAGCAGTAGATATCAGTGAAGACCAGTAGAGACCAGTACAGATTGTAGAGATCAGTGAAGACCAGTAGAGACCAGTACAGATCATTAGATATCATTAAAGACCAGTAGAGACTGTAGAGACCAGTACAGATCAGTAGATATCAGTAAAGACCAGTAGAGACCGTAGAGACCAGTACAGATCATTAGATATCAGTAAAGACCAGTAGAGACTGTAGAGACCAGTACAGATCAGATATCAGTTAAGACCAGTAGAGACCGTAGAGACCAGTAAAGATCAGTAGATATCAGTAAAGACCAGTAGAGACCGTAGAGACCAGTACAGATCAGTAGATATCAGTAAAGACCAGTAGAGACCATAGAGACCAGTACAGATCAGTAGATATCAGTAAAGACCAGTAGACACCATAGAGACCAGTACAGATCAGCAGATATCAATAAAGACCAGTAGAGTCCGTAGACACCAGTACAGATCATTAGATATTAGTAAAGACCAGTATAGACCAGTACAGAGCAGTAGATATCAGTGAAGACCAGTAGAGAACAGTACAGATGGTAGAGATCAGTGAAGACCAGTAGAGACCGTAGAGACCAGTACAGATCAATAGATATCAATGAAGACCAGTAGAGGCCATAGAGACCAGTACATATCAGTGGATATCAGTGAAGACCAGTAGAGACCATAGAGACCAGTACAGATCAGTAGATATCAGTAAAGACCAGTAGAGACCAGTACAGATCAGTAGATATCAGTGAAGACCAGACCGTATAGACCAGTACAGTTGTATAGTATCCCTCTAGGGCAGATCTTTGGGCAGTTCAGTGTAGTGCTGGGCGGTATACCGGTTCACACCGAATGCCAGTGTTTATTTTTGTTATGATATGAATTTTTTATATACCGCGATACCGGTGTATTTGAATGCATAACGTCCGGAACGCTACGCTGCCCAACACTGTTTCAGTTCAGACCCTTTTCAATGTTGCGCTTCTAAACACGCATGGTGCAACTGCGAGGCGTGGGGAGGGTAAACAAGTAGTGCCCAGGGGCCGGTTGCACCAGCTGGATATATAGGTCCTAACTGTACCTCCGACCTAAAATGCCCTTTATGTCTGACTTTATATTTATACCTGTTTCACCAGCCGGATGATGCTGATTTATATAAATTATTTAAAATGTATTGTTTATCTGACTCTCTAATGGCATTAAGATTTAGCTGTATTTCTTTGGAGAAAGACCGTTTTGTTCAATCGAAGATACAGGGCACATTATTTACATTAGCAGCGAACTACATGGATTATCAACCAAATGCCTGGAAAGAGCCAACGTGTTGTTTGTTAAAATGGTACTAACTACGTTACAAACAAATCTTAATCAGTCACTTTCAGCTGTGCGATCCATCCCAAAACATTGTTTTACATTACTACAGTATTGAACATTAATGCTTGTTAAGACTGACGTTTCACTGCCCTTCCTCATGCTAAATTGTGAATATATTTTGTGTTATCTTTCTCAAGTTAGGACAATGTTAGTTGTTTTGTCTAATTAAAGTTGGTTAAAACAGCTAATTCCATGTATTTTTCGTACCGTAATGCACCACAGCAAACACACACATTATTTGGCTTTGTAACTCAGAACAATTAGTAAAGGGGATTAGCTATTTAGAATTCTCTTGCAGCCACATCGAATTTAGGGATCTATTTATTATTAGTGGAATTTATAATTACATGAAAATAATATATTTTTAAGCCAATGTAATGCAAGTATTTTAATGGTAGCTTCTCTTTTCTTTACACTTCATGGCTTATGGAACGAAACGGTTGCCAGGGGGCGACGTTGGAACATTTAAAACAGAGCCATATAATAGAGAGAGAGTATGGCCAACTAGGGAATCGAGTGTTCTGAGCTATCCCGTTATGCGAATGGTTTCGAGGTGGTCTCCATGTTGGAGCCCAACATTCAGCTGATTCCAATTGACATAGTGTAGCGAATAGTGGAAAAAATATAATACATTTTTTTAATATGTTTATTTATAGATATTTAAAAAATTTAAAAGGTAATGATATAAACAATACAAAATACATGTATGTATACATAGGAAATATATGAATATTTTTACAGTTTTTACCCCCCTCCCACCCCACAAGTGTCAGTGTCCGGACGGACCCGACACTGTCCCAAACCCTCCACCCCACCCATTACACATCCCACGCCCAAAACCCACATTGAATACCCAGGCAAACGTACAATACAAAAATATACATACAAATGCATACATACAATAATAATATATTATCATTAGTCTTGATGAGCTAGTGACTTATGGATTACGGCAGATCTAAGGGAAGTATACTTAAGTTTTTAAAAAATGAAATAGAATTCTGCCATTTATCTAAGAATTTTGAGTATGATCCCCTCACGGTATACCCAATCTTCTCGAGTTGTAGAAAATACGTAACATCTTTAAGCCAATGAGAGCCTAAGGGGGGCTTAGAAGATTTCCACTGGAGCAGTATTCTGTGTCGGGCTAATAATGAAGTAAAAGCAATGATATCAGCATAGGGCTGGGCGATAAAACGATAACGATATGTCTCGCGATAGACACGTTATCAATATCAATATAAAATGCGTTCGATAAAACGTTCGATAATTTCCTTTGCTTCGTCGGAAAAACTGCTGTTGCGAAGCAATTTCGGTTGCATAAACAAAGGCACTCTCTCTCTGTTAACCTAGCAACGTAGCGAGTGACACGCTAACAGCCAATCATTTAACAGTATCAAGTTTGGTTGCACAATATTACTGTTGCGTGAGTCGTGGTGGATTCTTCCGTAACTGAAACTGAAACTGATAAGTGGAAAATTAGTGCCGCACAGAGCGAGGAAATTGTTGATAAAACGGGAAAAGTCAGCTCGCCAATATGGCAGTTTTTTGTTTTTTAAAAGTCTGACCGTAGTCAGACCATGTCGTCTGCAAATTATGCAAAACGTCGTCCCCACCAAGACTGGTAGGCTATATCACAAACTTGTTTTCCCCACCTTCTCAGGTCTCAGGTTTCTCTGTTTATATTTAACACTTTGCACTATTTTATTACACTTTATTAAGCATTTCTTAAGTAGCCTACAGTATTCTAATTTTGCACCTTAGTGTAACAGATAATTGTTTAAGCTAGGGTGTGCAATTCTCTTCTAAAACACTTTTTGTAATATTCGTTGAAACTGACTTCATATACTAATAAATGCCCAAAAAATAAAAGCTTTGAAACACATCTAAAAAAAAATCGGGTGTCTGTAGTAGGCACAGCCCTACTATAAACCAAGTCAATCACTTTCTTCGGCACGATAATTGGATTGGCTGTCTATCTGTCAATCAACCTCATCAACGCGTGCCCTGAGATACTTGATTTGGCGCGCGCCCCTGGCTCACTATCTGATGAAGCGCGTACAGTCATACTAATCAGTGAAGAAGCAGCAGTACGTACAAAGATCGGAATTATGGCCGAAAAAGCCCAAGTGCAACCCAGAAGTAGCAAAAAAAGGAAGACTTTGTTCGAATCGGCTAAGAACAAAAAATACTTAGAGAAAGCACGCAATCAGACCAGAGTAAATATTGGGGTTGCTTTTCAGAGATGGTGAAATCTTCGCGATTCCAAGATGTTGAAGAGTGACGCCATAGTCGCTTTATTTCTGCTAGACAGGTAATTTTGCTTTTTTATTTGAATGGTTATTTGTTAATATCACGAATTAGACATGTATCGCTAGCCAACGTATCCAAAAAGTATAGAAGCATTGTCAGTTATTCGACGAATGAAGCCTACCTACAAATGTAGTTACATACATCTGTGAATGTTTTTTAGGACTGTAGTACACAGATCCTCTGGGGGTTTGTAAAGCAGCGTATTTCTCAATAGTGATTGACAAAGATAAATGGGGACAAGACATATTTTCCAATTTTATCTATTTTTTTACTTCCATAAATGTAATTCCTGTGAAATTGTCCTGTATACTATTACCATTGTTGTAACTTGCTTTGGATAGTCTGCTAAATGACCTAATCTTAACCATTGTATGTGTCAGCAATGTAGTTGTGAGTTATTGTTGTTTTACTGTATGTCACTCTGTAAGGTTATGTTTTAAAAATATACTTTACAAATGTGCTGATGTTG
>JACXGM010030675.1:0-13214 GCA_016801145.1 Umbra pygmaea
TTTTAGAGCTGCTGATCCATGACCTTCATATATTATTATCTATGTAACTTGTTTTTTTCTAGGCGGAATTGAAATTTCCATAAATGTATTCTGTGTTCTACTTTTATGTACTCTGACACACTAGTACCCACATTAATACTTTCACTTCAGGATAAAACTCACATGTGTTTTCTTCATTTTGATACCAAGAGTATGTTTACTCCATTACATTTGGGCATGTTTTATTTCTTTCAAAACCAGAAAAAACGCTTGGGGATGAAGAGGTTAATGCCTAATTCCCTATACTTGTAAAACTGCTTCAGATGCTGATACTGTGGTTTTGTTATTGTGTTTTAATTTAATACTGTCCTTAGCCAGCCAGAGAATCTTTTTGGTTGCTAAATAATATAACTACTATAATGTAAGCTACATGAAATCCATGATACATATATACATATTTTAATATACAGTTCCTTGCGAAAGTAAAACCATAGATACTTTTGATTTTTAAGTGATCTCTTATTTTATTCCAGAGGTGTATACTAATAAAATCAGACAAATATACAGTGCCTTGCGAAAGTATTCGGCCCCCTTGAACATTTCGACCTTTTGCCACTTTTCAGGCTTCAAACATAAAGATATAAAAATGTATTTTTTTGTGAAGAAGCAACAACAAGTGGGACACAATCATTAAGTGGAACGAAATTTATTGGATATTTCAAACTTTTTTAACAAATAAAAAACTGACAAATTGGGCGAGCAACATTTTTCTTCCCCTTTACTTTCAGTGTAGCAAACTCTCTCCAAAAGTTCAGTGAGGATCTCTGAATGATCCAATGTTGACCTAAATGACTAATGATGATAAATAGAATCCACCTGTGTGTAATCAAGTCTCAGTATAAATGCACCTGCTCTGTAATAGTCTCAGAGAATGAGATGAAGAACAAGGAACACACCAGGCAGGTCCGAGATACTGTTGTGGAGAAGTTTAAAGCCAGCTATAAACATTCCAGGAGCACTGTGTAAGCGATAATATTATAATGGAAGGAGAATCAGACCACTGTAAATCTACCAAGACCCGGCCGTCCCTCTAAACTTTCAGCTCATACAAGGAGAAGACTGATCAGAGATGCAGCCAAGAGGCCAATGATCACTCTGGATGAACTGCAGAGATCTACAGCTGAGGTGGTCGAGTCTGTCCATAGGACAACAATCAGTCGTATACTGCACAAAGTGGCAAGATGAAAGCCATTTCTGAAAGATATCCATAAAAAGTGTTGTTTAAAGTTTGCCACAAGCCACCTGGGAGACACACCAAACATGTGGAAGAAAGTGTTCTGGTCAGATGAAACCAAAATCGAACTTTTTGGCAACAATGCAAAATGTTTGGCATAAAAGCAACACAGCTCATCACCCTGAACACACCATCCCCACTGTCAAACATGGTGGTGGCAGCATCACCCCTTGATCCAAAAAATCCCAGAAGCTACCATCAGTAACCCACTGCACAACCAGGGACTCAAATCCTGCAGTGCCAGACGTGCCCCCCTGCTTAAGCCAATAAATGTCCAGGCCCGTCTGAGGTTTGCTAAAGAGCATTTGAATGATCCAGAAGAGGATTGGGAGAATGTCATATGGTCAGATGAAACCAAAATAGAACTTTTGGTAAAAACACAACTTGTTGTGTTTGGAGGAGAAAGAATGCTGAGTTGCATTCAAAGAACACCATACCTACTGTGAAGCATGGGGGAGTTAACATCATGCTTTGGGGCTGTTTTTCTGCAAAAGGACCAGGACAACTGATCCGTGTAAAAGAAAGAATGAATGGAGCCATGTAACGTGAGATTTTGAGTGAAAACCCCCTTACATCAGCAAGGGCATTGAAGATGAAATGTGGCTGGGTCTTTCAGCATGACAATGATCCCAAACATACCGCCCGGACAACGAAGGAGTGGCTTCTTAAGAAGCATTTAAAGGTCCTAAAGTGGCCTAGCCAGTCACCCGATCTCAACCCAATAGAAAGTCTTTGGAGGGAGTTGAAGGTCGTGTTGCCCAGCGACAGCCTCAAAACATCACTGCTTTAGAGGCGTTCTGCATGGAGGAATGGGCCAAAATACCAGCAACAGTGTGCGAAAAACTTGTGTGGACTTACAGAAAATGTTTGACCTCTGTCATTGACAACAAAGGGTATATAATAAAGTATTGAGATTAACTTTTGTTATTGACCAAATAAAAAATAAAATAAATTTCCACCATAATTTACCAATTATCTCATTGAAGATCCTACAATGTGATTTTCTGGATTTTATTTCTTATTTTGTCTCTCATAGTTGAAGTGTAACTATGATGAAAATTACAGGCCTCCTTCATCTTCTTAAGTGGGAGAACTTGCACAATTGTTGGCTGACTAAATACTTTTTTGTCCCACTGTAACTGCATCTTTGTTTCATCAGTCCACAGCACCTTCTTCCAAAATGAAGAAGTTACAATCTAATCAAACTTAAACATTTACAAGTCCACTGTGCTTAAAAATATTGTTTAACACTCGCACATTTTTAGTTTCTCCATACTTAATTATTTTTGATCAAATGGTACTTAATTAAATTAATCTACATGCAAAGCACTGAAGCAACAAAATTAACTGAAACACTCTAAACATATACAAGGAGTCCAGTCTCAGTTCCTGTTAACCCCAGCCCACACTGTGGCTTTACACCCTCAAGCTAATGAAATTTACAAGTTAAAACTACCAAAAAAATTACTTCAGCTGTACATTTTCTTTTTTTTATTCAGTCTTAAAATTGTTTTATACAAAAGTGTCAGACCATCAACAGCAGTCATTTTTTTTAACTCTGTTCTAGCTCAGAGGTGTCTAACCATGTGCCATGATGTCACATACTAGTTTCACCACCTACACAATAGCTGTGTGTTAACCATTGAAATTAACTGGTGAAGTATTTAGTTGGAATGAAAACCTACATAGACACAGCACAATGAAACACCTCTGCTCTAGCTACAAATAACAAATATAACGAGGGCTGTCGACAGGAATCTGTGGGCCCGGGACAAACTCCACATTTAGGGACCCCACAAAAAAAATGACTGTGCAAAAACTAATTTGGGGCCCCCCTCAGGAGTGGGCCCGGGACAATATCCCAGGTTGTCCCTCCGTAAGCTGCCCTGAATATAACTAAAATCTTGTTAAACGTGTGTGTGTGCGTGAGTGCGTGCATGCGTGTGTGCGTGTGTGCATGTGCAAATATGTATCTCTACATATCGAACAGGAACAAGATAATCAGGAACTGAGAGTGCTTATTATAAAAATATGGCCTGATTTGTTCAAAAAGCATTAGTAACAGCCATGACCATCAAAGTCCAAATAGAATAATTTTTTTTTGAAAAAGTCAACAAATTAAAAATAATTGTATTAAAACATGAAATCAAGACATCAAATCTATCCTGTTTGACAGCTTGCCACGATAATCCCCCATCTTAAATGTCAGGCTCATTTTCCATCCATACCATCCACTCACACTTCCAGGCTCTTTAAGACATGGATGAGCTGTAACAAGAGTTTCCACTGCATGAAAAGTGGGATTTTCGTCCCCGTAAACGCCCGGAAATGTCCCTAATTTTCGGCAGTTAATGACAATTTACAGCCTGCAAACTTCGCATTTGTCTGTGCCACATATTGACGGAAACGAACCATGACGTATGTGGAGAGCTGGCGGAGGGCCCTAATGGCTCTAATTTGCATATGAATAGTAGCAAAACCGCGCCTGGACAGAATTTCCTCACTCAGAGCTAATGCCTCTACTTAGCATATGAATAGAAGCGAAACCGCGCCTGGCCAGAATGTCTGGCATGGCTTGAATTTCCTCACTCAGTATTGGATGAAACCACGACTTATAAACAAGAAAATCACTGATGCTTGGTTGGCAGATCTGTCGCTATTGGTCACCCTGGGTCATTATAAATGTAAATCCCAATAATAAAATTCATATATATATATGTATATTTATTAATATGATAGTCTATATATATTCAATATAATAGCATATGTCATCGTAATTCTATGGACTATACCATTATTACCAACAAGGACATGAATGAATATATTGAGGAAAGGAAAATTATTAAGTTTATTAATAGAGCTTTATTATCACAAACGCAAACACAACTATGTACAAACCATAGGAGATCTGCCTACACAACAAATGGGAAGCTCAGGAAACAGAGCCCAAAATCCTACAGCACAACGAAGTGTCTGTCTGCCTACTCAGAGCTGTAGGTAACTAGCGGCATTCTGTCTGAATTCGGGTCATTTTGCAGACATCTGTGGTGCGTTGTGGTGCCCTGTACTCTGGAATCGCTGTAAAAGAAAATCAATAAACACAATCAGCACTACATATGGACACAACACATCTATTAATGCATCTGAAAAATACTCACATTGACCAAAAAAATCTATTCTAATCCAATAGTCTTACCCTCTTTCTTCTCGATCGACTCTGAGATAAACTTTTCGCTTCCGCCGCTGGTTGGTCGTACCTGGAGAGCCTGCATACTGTCTCGTAATATGTCTTACACACAGCTGAAAAACAATTAAATGAGAGTGCTATGAATTAAAAAAAAGTAAGTCA
Organism: Umbra pygmaea; assembly: GCA_016801145.1. NCBI lineage: Eukaryota > Metazoa > Chordata > Actinopteri > Esociformes > Umbridae > Umbra > Umbra pygmaea. Next base: position 4,623 of record JACXGM010030675.1, read on the forward strand.
CAATAAAAGTTAATTACACACAAACAAACAAAAAAATGCACAGTTAAGCTTGGTATATATTTTACGTACCCATTTCCTTATACAGAAGAATTAAAGCATATTTTTTAAATCTTACCCTTGCTCCGGTTCGTAGCGCCTTCAATTTGTCTCCGATTTGAGAATAAAACGTACTGCTTCCTGTAAATTACAAGACCAAAAAAACACTTTTATAAAACAATTTACACTGGATCTGCTCACTTATTCTTTTACAAAGCTACCAGTCTACTTCTAGCTTGGGCTACTTAAAAAAGCTGATATACATATTCTTACCGAAATCTTGAGATTTTTCACGAGTCTTCTCTTAGAGTTAGTATCTTCCACACAAATATTCGACTCCAACCTTTCCTCCATCGACAGCAACCTGGGATGTCCTACGGTGAACTGCTTATTCACCACGACAGTAAGCTTACGAGACAGCCCACTGATAGCATTCATTGTTAGACCTCAACAGTCCCGCCCACAGCATGCTTCGGATATAAGAATACAGTAACATTTCTCAATTGACCATTGGAGTATAAGCCTTAAAACCAGCTACGACATGACTAAGCGATTGCATATGCTCATATAGATGCCAAAAGTTCATGGGGCACCAACCTTGTTTTGAGATAAATGTGTATTTTATTTGCATGGTGACAAACTCGTGGTTACCAAGGAAATATTAACTGAGCCCGCAAAAAGGCGTTGTGTAGGTTCATAGATTATAAATGTATGCTGGACAGATGCTTTTTTTTACAAAACTTTTCCTGGATGAAATTTCATTGCATCCATCATAGTCTGCAGTTTCATAATATTATCTTATATCCAAGCTGCTTGCTATAGTTTTAAAGTAATCACGAAAACAACAGACCTTATTTTAGTTTTTTTCACCCTGCCTGCTCTTAATACATCCATGGCCTGCTCCAATTAATACGTTCTAAGATTCTAAACCATCAACTACGTCACAATGGCAAATTTACTAGCATCAGCAAACGTTCTTTGTGTATTTTAAATAGATCTTCTGAGAATGAAATTTATTATTCAAACCATCTTTAAACACTGAAAACATGGAAGTCACAAGACTGTAGAAAATACCTTGGCGCCTCTGTGAACATTGCAACACTGAACAACACTGTGAACTTTGACCACAGAAATCGCTATTTCAAAAATTGAGTTTAATAAAAATAAGTTAATAATAATTGACATATATGGTGCTGAATTTGCCAGTGTCTTAATTGTTAATGTTGTGTCAAAAGGTACTGCATTCAAACATGTAATTTTTATGGGAAGCCAATAGAAGTTTGGAGCTTTCAGAGAACAGACACATCATACCCAGCATAATTTCTGCCTGTTAAGCAAATTGTTGGTAAATGTGTGGTTAACACATCCACTGTGCATTTAAACAAGACCAAAGAAAAGGTTACTGTAGTCATGCCAATATGGACAGTGGTTGAACTCAAGGAGACTGATGTTGTTTGCATGGAATGCACATTTTACCTTTGTGGAAAAGCCTGATTTTAATTGTTGAAATGAACAGTTTTTTTGTATTTTTTTTTTAAATAAATCTATTCAATCTAAAATGTAAGGGTATAATTAGGCTATACTGAAGCGGATCTATTTATACTAGAGATTTTCTTAAATTGAAGTTAATACCTTATAGAAAAATGTTACCTGGGGTAAAACTCCCCCTGCTACCCTGATATGCATTTGAATAGCTCACAGCATTTTCATTTACATGTTAAAGCCTCCCCTAGCATTAGAGGGAGGAGGATCATGGGGGGACAATTGCCAAGCAAGGCCCACGTCAATTTTAGACAATTCACGGCAGTTTTCGGTGTTGCCTGCAAATTGCCGTGTGCAGTCGTAAACCTGAAATTCCATGACAATCTACAGTGCCGCTTACTGACAAATCCCACTTTTCATGCAGTGTTCAGCTGCCATACCTACATCATTGTCAATTGGGTAAGGTTTGAAGTTGTACGTCACTGCAGCAATGTTCTCCAAGAAGTTGCACTTTTGGGATCTGGTTAATTTCAGAGTATTTTCAGAAGTTGCAAACGCACTGTTTTCCTCTTCAAGCACATGCTCCACTTCATAAGAAAAAGTTGGCACAGGGAAGATGTCAGGCCAGGACTTCTGATGCTGGCTTATAAGCACAAGAGGAATGATGTCTGTATCAGAAGATGCACATGAGCTGGTGTCACTTTCTGATCTGAATATTTTCAATGTCGCCACCTCTGGTAACTCTTGAATATCAACTAGACAGTTGAGTTTTCCACCAAAATCAGGATCCTCATAATGAAAGACAGATATCCCAAGGGTGAATCCCATTTCTCTGTCTTACCCATTCCCCTACCCCTACCTCTTCATCTTAACCCTAGCCCTTGTCCCTCGAAACAGAGTGTTAAGGGATAGGGATGAAAACATACCCCTATGAAATGAGACACCACTTGGTTACAGTTACGTTATCATACATCGTCGCTAGCAGGCTGATACATCACCAGAGGTGACAAGTGTTGATCACAAACTTAAAGATATCAAATGAAATCCGCTGCTAATGTAGTTTAGCTAAAACTGTAGAAATGCATGGTGTCAATTCAAGGCTTTAGTCATTGAAATGTGGGAATGTTGTTCACATCAGCAATGTACCGAAACTATTGATTTTTAAAAACGTTTCAATTAAGAACATGGTTGCAAATATATATCCACAGGACTGTGTAGAGCACAAAACAAGTCTGTTGTAATTTTTAAGTCAAATATTTAAGCCGAAAATACATTTATTATAATTGATTGATGATCTGGCTGCCGTTGTTGCCGGTTGTGCAGTGTATTCTGGGTACCCCTTGGTTTCAAGTAAGCTCTCGAAAATGCTTGGTTTTAAGGGGTATTCACCCCTTCCCCTTAGCCCTACCCCTAGATCAAAATGAGAATTGGGATAGCCCTTACTCTCACATGAACGCGCAAAACTAAGGGGAAGGGGTAAGGGTAAGGGGTAAGGGGAAGGGGTAAGGGGAAGGGCTAAGACAGAGAAATTGGATTCACCCCAAGTCTCCTGGATGTACTGAAAGTCTCCCGCATTGTAGTCGCGGCTTTTATAACGCCCGCAAATTATATACAATATCACATTGATTTTCTTTATAAAAAAACGTTGTCCGGGATATTGTATATCATATGTGAGCGTCTTAAAATGCGGGAGACTCCCGGGACATCACGGAGACTTGGGTCGTCTGGCAAGGTAAACTCAAAGTCCAGTCTTGGCTAGGTTTTGTCTCGCAGTATGTTGATTAGTTCTTTCACCGACACTGGTAACTCAGTCAAAGTTACCTTTTGTAGCAACATCTGTGGTAACATTAACACACAGCAGAAATATCGGGGTTGCTGCCATCTTCCTAGGGACAACTCTATGTATGGGGTGAGTTGTCTTTGAGCTCTTATACACTGTGGACAGGAGGATCTGCTGAATTTTGTTAAACTGAGGCAGTTACCCCTCTTGCCTCACAAACACATACATCCCAACATCATAATCAGTACCATCAATAACGATTTTTGATGTGCTGTAAATCAGGTTGCTGTCTGTTTTTTGCTTACTGTGTACTTTTGCAACCTCAGGAAGCTCTGAAACCAAGACAGATGAGTCTGCTGATGTGGTTTAAAGAATTATGGTGCACTGAGATAGTAGGCCATCATGTGCTGATGCCTAGTCGCTAGTGTTTTTAAAGTAGCTTCTCAAGGCGCTTTACATAGTAAAACAACAATTATAAACACGACCAACACAGGAAAAAATAAAAATCAAGTAAAAGCTAACCTTTTGCTACGAGGCATGATGGCGGACTAGGCTGGAGCATGTAAGGGCGCAAGACAAACATTGAGACAAACATTGAGATAAAACTTAAATAAATAAAGACACAGCAATAGTAGCTATTGTATTCAAAATATTTAAACAAACTCCTCCCAAAACGTAAGCGAGATTCATCGACAGACACGGACGACATACTATTTTCACCTCAGGGAACGGTAAGGGCAGATTTGGACGTATTAAAATCAATTAACGACAATTTGGGCATACTCGAACTAGTTAGTAAAGATATAAAAGCACTAAAAGCGAGTCTCAAAATGAATGACGAGAAAACGGCGTGGTTAGAGAAAGAGACAAATAAATTAAATACATCTGTTAACATCATGGCAACCGATATCACTGAACTAAAAAAGGAGAACAAAGTTTTGAAAGAATCTTTACTGGATATACAAACTAGGTCAATGAGAAATAATATTGTACTTACAGGTATCAAAGAGAAAGAAGGAGAGGTTATTGAGGAGGTAATGGGTGATTTTCTCCAAACAGCGCTTAAAATCCCACGCGAAACTGTTGATATGATAAAGTTTGAATGTGTTCACCGCTTTGGACAAAGGAACCAGAAATACGAACGTCCTATCGTTGCTAAATTTGCCAATTTTAAGGATAAAATCAACGTTAAGAGCTTGGGGAAAAGACTGGCAGGTTCAAATATCGGTATGAATGATCAATTTCACAAAAATAATCGTGGAACGATGTAAAATACTTTATCCAATTCAAAAGGAAAACAGAATGAAAGGAAAACGCGTTGCGATAGTTATTGACTAACTATACATTGACAATCAGCTATTTCGGGATAAAAAAGCTACCCCCTGGCTCTATTAAAATTGCTCATAAAAAGAATATGAAGAAATATATAATACTTGTAAGATAGGGTGAAGATTTGTTAGTTATATGTATATTAAGTCTAGTTAATTATTAACACAAATCGAACTGTTTAAAAATATGAAGAACACATGGATTGTTTTGTGGGAGTGGAAATGTATTGTATGTGTTTGGAACGGTGAAATAGATTGAAGAAGCCATGATATGAGTGTAGTGTTGGTGCTTGCATACCCCTATACTATTGTAGGCCTATGTTTGTGAGCTGGGGCTGTATGGCGGACTGTGAAGTTGTACAGGGGGATAATGCTTAAGATTACAAAATTAACCTATATATTGTATGGATTCATTGCATAGTAGAACAAACTGCTTAGAATTAATATTTATCAAATAAAAGGTGTTTACAAATGTACTTCTGTGGAGAGGTCTCTTTCCTTTAAGGGACGGCCTGAAGGACCGGGACACTAGACAATCTGACACTCTCATGCCTCTTCTAGGCTGCTTGCGTGTGTCACATGATGGGCAAAACCTACTTGAGCAGCACCTCTCTCAGTCAACCCTGAGCCTGCTTGGCAAGGTGGGTCCGACTAAGCCAAAGCCCTAAGAAGGGTTACATAAATACACAGGGATATTCTCAAAGCTGCCATGGGAACCCTGTTGACCTGTACCTACCAGTGGGGATTCCGGTGGGGTATCTCCGTCCAGGCAGTGGCAGTGTCTGGCTAACACTGGCCACAGTAACCCATGCGTAGGAGGTCACACTCGGACAATCAGGGAGGGAGGTTGTATAAAGGTTTTATTGTGGCTGCACTAGTACAAGACAGTTTTGGTCTGATCACTCAATAGAGGGTGAGATCAGAGGTCTAAACACCGGGTGTTAGGCATGTGTCTCGAAGGGAAGACTTCTCTCTATAAAAAAAGTAGACAAATATTTTGTTGTATTTGTGTCTTGCTGGGCTGCTTTGCAGTCCATCATGCAGCTGTGGCAGAATAGGATATTGGGGGAGTGCAACCATTATACATCAGCTGGGATAATGGCTTGGGATGAATGAATGGGCTGATTTAGGAATGTGTGATTATGTTTGTTTGTAACCCATAAATTGATGCATGTGAGTTGATATGTGTACATATGTGTATATGTGTATGTATATGTATGTGTGTGTATATATATATATATATATATATATATTTTTTTTTTTTTACTATAACAATAATATTCACTAAAACATCAGCTGATTATATGAGGTGTCTCTATAATGGAAGTATTAAATGGGGTAGAACAGGTATTAATAGAAGCCAAATACTTTCGGGAAATTATAAAAAAATAGCTACAAAATTTAACTTAAAATAATGTATCTTTGGAGTTGAAATACATTAAGCGCTACACAGATCAAGATAAGGGTAATTGGAATACTATTGGTAGTAGGTTTGATTGTACACTATATATGGCACAACGTGCTTGGTGTTGGGGAAGAGTGCTACCTAGAGCAGGGCTTGGGAGGGTGTGGATTGGGGCTGCGTTGAGGGGTATTGTGATTGTTAATTTGGGGAATTGGAAGGAATATATTGGGAGGAATGGGGAGGACCAATGGGACATTTTGTACTTTTTAGCTTTCCAAATATTATGGTATATCATTAAAGATGAGCAATATTTAAGCCAAATCGCTAAGATGATTATAAAAAGGTATATCGTTATAAATAAAATGGAATTAAGGATCACAGTATGTTAACTGGAGGAATAAGTATAGCCAGCTGTAATTGTAATGGATTAGCAGATAATAAGAAAAGAAGAGCAGTATTTACCTGGTTAAAAGAAATGGAATACAATATTTACTGTTTACAGGAAACACATTCAACAGCTTAAAATTTTGTTTTTTGGAAAAAGGAATGGGATGGGGAAGTCTATTTCTCCCATGGACAAAGAAATTCAAAAGGGGTGATGATATTAATTAAAAATAATACTAATATAAATGTTGAAAATGTCTTTTTAGATTCGGAAGGTAGATGGATCATTTTAAAGATGGTAATAGAGTTGAAACAGATATGGATTATTAACCTATATGGTCCAAATAAAGATCATCCAGTATTCTTTAAAGAGATATATGAGAAACTATTAAAACTACAGGCAACACAGGGCTATATAATTATGGTCGGGGATTATAACCTAACGTTGAACTCCAATTTGGATAGTTTATTTTGTTATTACCTTTTCTATCACCCACAAGCACTAAAGGAAATAAATAATTGCATGAACATTCTAGAGTTGGTGGATATATGGAGGCTTAAATATCCTAGAATGAAAAGATATACATGGCGGAGGCTTAACCAAGCTAGTCATCTTGATTAGTTTTTAACGTCATTTTCTCTTGCACCAAAGGTTAAGAAAGTGTTGATAGGGGATAGAATGAGGTCGGATCATCATATAATTGGTATATATATTGTTCTTACAGAATTTCCACGGGGAAGAGGGTACTGGAAATTTAATCAAAGCTTATTTGAGGATAATTCCTTTTTAGCTAGGACTAAACAATTTATATCAGAATTTTTCACACATAACATAGGTACAGCAGACCCGCTTATTCTGTGGGATGCCTTAAAATGTGCCTTTAGAGGCCATGCAATTCAGTACTCTTCTTTGAAAAAAGGCAATTCATATTAAAAGATTCAATACTATCCAAAGAAATTGCAGACATAATAGGTCAGATTGATAACAGTAACAGCTATAATATGGTGTTTCAGAATTAGTTGGAGGATAAACAAAAAGAAATGGAGGAACTCATACAAGAAAGATCAAACATAATTTATTACAAAAATAAAGCAAGCTGGATGGAATATGGAGAAAAATGTACATCCTTTTTTTTAAATCTTCAACATGGGAATGCCACCAAGAAGAATGTACTGAAATTAGTCACTAATGAAGGATCCACTTAACACTCGCCAGATGAAATTCTGGAACAGGAAGTAAAATACTTCAAATAGATGTTTTCCTTTCGGTCTTCTCCCTTAACTTTAACAGATTCTAATTGTATGAGTTTTTTCCCTAATAATAACTTAAAACTAACAACTACGCAAAGAGACTCATGCGAAGGACAAATTACTGAAGAGGAAATGCTTGAAGCTATCAAAACATTTAAACATGGAAAAACTCCCGGACTGGATGGCATCCCAGTAGAGGTATACCAAAAGTTTTTTGACATATTAAGAGGTCCATTATTAGCATGTTTTAATCATTCGTATCTAAACGGTAGATTGTCAGACACACAACAAAAAGGCCTGATTCATTATTATTAAAACAGGACCCAAACGGAGCATATAAAGACCCTATATATTTAAAAAACTGGAGGCCTCTTAACACTGCAATGCTGCGATGCCAAAATATTAGCCAAATGTATAGCTCTTAGAATTAAAAAGGTTTTATCGGATATTATTAATCCCAATCAGACAGGTTTCATGCATGGACGTTACATTGGAGACAATATAAGACAAGTTATAGAAACAATGGAACACTATGAACTATCAGGACTATCACGTCTAATTTTCATAACTGATTTTGAAAAAGCCTTTGATAAAGTTTGATTGGACTTTATATATTAATGCTTGGAAATCTTAATTTCGGAAACTCTTATAAAATGAGTTAAAATCATGTATAGTAACCCTAGATGTAAAATTATAAATAATGGCTGTATCTCGCAAGATTTCAATCTGTCAAGAGGAGTTAAGCAGGGCTGTCCATTGTCGGCTTACCTTTTTACTGTTGCAATTGAAATGTTAGCCAATAAAATCAGAACTAACAACAACATTAAGGGCCTGGAAATCCATGGCTTACAAACAAAGGTATCTATGTATGCCGATGACTCATGTTTCCTTTTGCAACCACAGTTGGAAACATTAAATAGCCTCCT
>JACXGM010030676.1:0-13214 GCA_016801145.1 Umbra pygmaea
CTCCATTGTAGTGTTTTATCCAGGGCACTGTATTGTGTTATAACCAGGCTCAATTGTAGTGTTATTTCCAGCGCACCGTACTGTGTTATAACTTTTTGTCAGCATGTCTGTATATCATTATCTGGGTTCACACAAAAAATCTTAATCTGTATCCTATATAAAAATCAGATATAGGTCTCGCTAGTTGAAATCATTTAGGAAATATAGACTGGTAGCTGGCAGAGACAGGAAGAACTGCTTGGCCAGGATGCAGTCCCAGAACAACCTGACAGGGCATGGTTAGGTCACTCAGTGGTTATTACAGTGCAGGTCATGTGTATCTTTCTTCTGTGTATTAGTTGCACTTCTCAGTGGGCTTATCTCTCATGGGGCATTCCTACCTCAAGGCCTCGTCCTCCCTGACCCTTCGTCCCAGGCACCACCTACACAGCCTTCCTCTCCTACTCCTCCTCTTCCTCCCTTAACAGCATATATGTCATTTAAACCTCAACACACAACACACACACACACACACACACCATGCACACACACTCCCACACACACACCAACACACACACCAACACACACACCATCACAATAGGAAAGACATATGCACACATTTACAGGCAAACTTACACTAAACAACAATATAAACGCAACACTTTTGTTTTTGCCCCCGTTTTCATGAGCTGATTTGGAACTCAAAGATCTAAGACTCTGCAGCCTACTGAATTGATTGTGATTGTGGCCATGGTGCTGAACCCCACCTGTTGTGGCTTTAAATCACTGTGTGGGAGTTGTAAGTTTCACTCCCTCAAAACTTGCGACATCTGTGTGATGAAACTGCACATTTTAGAGTGGCCTTTTATTGTGGCCAGCCTAAGGCACACTTGTGCAATAATCATGCTGTCTATACAGCATCTTGACATGCCACACCTGTGAGGTGGATGGATTAACTTGGCAAAAAGGTAGTGCTCACTAACACAGATTTAGACAGATTTGTGAACAATATTTGACAGAAATAGGCCTTTTGTGTACGTAGACAAAGTCTTAGATCTTTGAGTTCAGCTCATGATAAATGGAGGCATAAACAAAAGTGATGGGTATATATTTTTATTCAGTGTAAATTGATTATTTGTTTTACTTGTATTCATTAAAATGTGTTTTGGATTAAGGTTCGTATCGAGTTGTCTTCTTACTCAGATGACCAGCGAGACGATGTCTCCCCTCCAGGTTATAATGGAATACATGACGGTAAGGGGCGCTGGCTGTTTGTAGTGTCTGCAATCTTTTCTCTGCATTGTTTTTGTGTGTGAAGAAGCAAAAGAGCTGTTAATGATACAAAGAAAGAAGATCCTGTACTTATACTTCCTCCTCACTGTTGATATTTATGCCTCCCCCATCTAACCATTTACAACTCCAGAGCCTGTCTATATTCACAGGACGGAGTGTTCCAATAAGGTACGAGGGAGGGGGGGTGGGGAGACAGAATGGACGTTGCCTCCTAGGCTGTTTACAGGTGCTGTGGAGGAACGAGTTCTAATAATATTTGTCTTCAAATACCAGCTCTGAGAAATGAAAGGAATGTGTGAATCTAACCGCAATTTCCCATCAATCTCCTTACAACATTCAGAGATAAGGCAGTGGAAATCTGGGAACGCCGTGAGATGTCGAAAAACATGAGCTACCCTGACACATACATGGAGACTGGCCTACGCACACTAAATACATGTTTGTTGATTAAACTCACCATCTACTGCTTAACAACGTATATGACAGCACATAAATTCAATAGTATCGAGTGGGCACTGTCATCGCAACAATGACCAACAGATCTGGGTGAGAATAACATCTCTGCAAACAATCATTATAGGCTTCCACACCAAACCCTTACGCTGTTTTCCAAAATTCTCTACAAACCACCAAGTTGTGTTGACGACACGTGTACGGCAACCCTCACTCAGGTAACGACCTCAGTTATCTTGCAGGAGCCAGAGGTGCCAGAAGGAGTTGCTCGAGTAACCTGACACCAGGAAGTCCCTGCTAGTGATGCCTCTTTCAGGGGCAATTAACAGGAGTCGGGCTTCACAGCCACTCTCCTATCAAACCTTAACCGTGGTGGTTGACTTGGTGCTACAAAAAAAACTGGCTGACCGCTCTAGCAAGGCCTGGAAATACCAGTCCCTCCATATTGCATGTCTCTTTCAAAAGCTCTACAAAATAATTTTAAGCTTACTAAATGCAAGTTCAAAAAGTCTGGCAACATTCAGGTGAAAAGACAATGCCAAATAGAAAACACGTGGTTTTCAAGATGGCTGCAGTAGTTGAAGTTCCTATTAGTACCTTTATACTTTCCTCAATGTGATGTACTTCTTTGCCATAGAAAAAAAATGTGTGAATAACTAAGTCAATGCATGAAGAATTGTGTGTATGCTACGACGTGACTTATAAGCATACAACATATCATTTAGAGCGAAAAACGAACAGAAAATCAAAAAGATCTAAAGGTACAAGACTGTGTACCTCTTTTTTGGGATTTTCTTTTAGTTTTTTTACTCGAAATTATGCTTACAAGTCACGTCGTAGCTGGTTAGCCTAAGACATGGTCTAAAACTCTTTATATATGGATTTTTCCAGATGTCTATGGGAAAAATGAATGGGAAATTTACTTCCGGAACCGGAGGATGGGCGGGACTGTTAAGGTCTATAACCTGTCCTGAACTTCAAATATACTGTTGGTGTTATTCGAACCTTTGAAAAAATGCCTAATATATCCGTGGTATGGAAGCATTTCATCAAAGTACCGACTGATGCAAAACATGTTGAACGCAAACCACGGTGTACAACAATGGTTTTCATACCAGTGTTCGATGTTAAATGTAATATAGCCTAACACTTGAAAACGGTAAGTTGTGCTTATGTAGGTGCATGCTAACAAGCGCTACTTTAATTAATCTACTTGTTAACATCTGCAGGAAAGGATTAGGCTATTGTATGTCAGCTTTGCAAAATTTGAATCTAATCACAAAAAAAACATTGTTATAACCAAAAGATAATTAGCTTATTTTACCTTTACCAGGCATGTTGACTGAGAACACTTTGGCACAAAAGCCTGGGGAGAAGGGGAGGGAATGAATGAGCCAATTGAGAGATAGGGATGATTAAGTTGCCATGACGGTTTGAGAGCCAGATTGGAATTTTGTCCAGGACACCGGGGTTAACACCCCTACTCTTACATATAGTGCCATGGGATCTTTAGTGACCACAGAGAGTCAGGATGCCCGAAAAATGGCACCCTATGCAAGGGAGATGTCCCCCTCACTGCCTTGGGGCATTGGGAATGATCTTTAGGCCGAAGGGAAGAGAGCCCCCTACTGGCCATCCAACACCACTTCCAGCAGCACTGGTTTCCCATCCAGGGACTAACCAGGCCCGACACTGCTTAGTTTTTTTTAAAGCAAATTAGTAGTGCAATACAGGGCTCTATGCTGCTGCCCAATTCATTCAATTTGGTTTATTCTCTACATTTAAGTTTAAAATTGGATGAATCTAGATTAAAGATATCACATCCAATTACATTTTCTTGTCCAGTCAAGGATTTTCTCTGTAGCACACAGTTACCCATTCATCCGCAAGGTATCGTAAAGGCGCATACCGCGCACCTGACTCACCCCACCAGCAGTCTGATCACCTTATATTGTTTGAATTCCCAAAATACAACCCCCTCAATCAAACGTGTCAAATTATCTGTGGATTTAGACTGGAGCCTGTTAACCACTCAGGCCATCTGGGATTACCAAACAGGTACTGGTACTACAAATTCTGTTTGCACAAACTGCTCGGCGTATATGTTAAAAGAGAAGATAGCTGTGCCCCATGTTTTTATATAGAAAAAAAGTACTCATCAGTCTTCGGAGTCTTTGTCTGAAAATAGGCATTTTCACCAGTAGAGAAGAGATTTGAACTTGTGATCTCTTGCATCGTAGGCAAATCATTAACCCATTACGCCACGGGCTGTGTTGGATTTTGGGGAAGAAACAACTCATGGATCAGCTTCCAAAGTCATGAGTTATACAAATCCGTTGTGAATGTCTTTTCTACACCAACCTTTCCCACTGGTGGAACTTGCGCTACCAACTTTTTTAGTTACTGGCACAAAAACATGATTTGGTCGTAAAAATTATTCACTGCACGTCGATAGATAAATTCTGTTTCCCATAATGAACCTGTATTCCATACAGAACTATTCTGTAATTTCAAGCTATCGTTTAAACCCCTTGCAGTATTGTGTTTATACAATAATTTAGAAAGATTTACTGCAACAGAAAAGTAAATACACTTACTAGGAAGTGTAAAATGTATTTATGTAGATTTTAAAGCTACATTGTGTATTTTTTTTATTGAGTCTTAGCAAAAACCCATTTGTAATTTCAAAAAATATGTGCTCATTCATGTGTAATTACTTCCACCAACTAATCAAACTATTCTCGTAAGCGTAGAATCTTCCATTCAGAATACATACCAGGAAGTCTATAGTATATAGCTATGTAGTGTTCTAAGCAGCCTGGATGGACCGCAGCAGGTGATACAACACTCATTATAACCACGAGAGACTTGAAACTTGGCTTGGACTAGCTTGACTTGTGAGCATCTCTGTCCGGTGTTGTATTATTTATTTATTAATGTATTTACTACAACTATGAATATAACTCGCTCCATTAGAAAGCAACACGTTGGATAATATTACATTAATGACATAGCTGGATTTTCCTGTTGTTTAAGGTTTGTTTCTGAATCTAGCTTCATTCGTTTTTTTGGTGTATTATTTGTGCTCTTCCACGCTGCCATCTGTTGTATGAAACATTAATTAAATCCTCCACTGGGTTCTCCACCTGCCAATTGCATTCTTACAGCTATAACTGACAGTTATTTTCATTTGGAGCATTTTTATTAAGTTAATTGATGTGAGTTAATACAGTGCAGGTGTGTTTTTCCTGCCAATTCACCCCTTGTAACGCATAGAATAGATGCTAACTTCATGGATAAAAATGACAATTACATTAATCTTGCGGTCCAGTCATAATTGTTGTAATAGACCCAGAATGACTTGGGAATGTGTGACTTCACTCACAATGGAAGAATGACCATCTAAACGATGTAATTCGTTATTGGTCTCCTCACCTGATGAGAACTGCGCGCCATCTAAACAGTGTAGTTAGTTATCGGTCTCCTCACCTGATGATGAAAGGCATGAAGGGGGCGAGGCCAAGTGGGGAGGAGGAGCCATCCATGGGTGAGGGAAACAGACGGCCCAACACCAGCAGCAACAGAAACAGGCTGGGGTGCAGGATCACCTGGCCGCTCTCACTGAAAAAGAAAAGGAATTCTGTGGCGGAAAAGAAACGTGATTTCGGCCATAACATTACATAGAGATAGATATTTGTCCCAAATTGATCTTAATATACCTGCCTCTAACTTTGGTGGAACATGCCCCACCTGCCCCTGAATGTACCAGAGCATTGTTTTTCCCCTCCCTCTCTTTGTCACATCTGTCCACATGTTTATGGGGTGTGCAAACACATAATTTGGTAATAATTACAGATACAAATGAATACCGTTTGACACTTGCACTTGTTCAGAAGACATTACTGAAAACAGCTGGATTGAAATGTATAGGATTATTTACATACCAATTTCTTCCAAATGTACAGTCAAACGTTCTGAGAGCGCCACAAGTATTGTTCTCCACAACGTTTGCTGCTTCAGTGTTATTAAATACTTTTGTCAGTATTTACTACAGTATACTGATGTATAATTACAAGCATTCCGTTCCAAAGGCTTTTATTGACAATTACATTTAGTTAATGCAAAGAGTCAATATTTGCAGTGTCGATCCATCTTTTTCAAGACCTCTGCAATCCGCCCTGGCATGCAGTAAATTAACTTCTGGGCCACATCCTGACTGAAAGCAGCCCATTCTTGCATTATCAATGCTTGGAGTGTCAGAATTTGTGGGTTTTTGTTTGTCCACCCGCCTCTTGAGGATCGACCACACGTTCAATGGGATTAAGTTCTGGGAAGTTTCCTGGCCATGGACCCAAAATGTTGATGTTTTGTTCCACGAGCCACTTAGTTCTCTCTTTTGCCTTATGGCAAGGTACTCCATCATGCTGTAAAAGGCATTGGTCATCACCAAACTGTTCTTAGATGGTTGGGTGAAGTTGCTCTCAGAGAATGTGTTGGTACCATTCTTTATTCATGGCTGAGTTCTAAGGCCCACTTCCTGGGCTGAGAAGCAACCCCACACATGAGTGGTCTCAGGATCCTTCACTGTTGGCATGACACAGGACTGATGGTAGCACTCACCTTGTCTTCTCCGGACAAGTTTTTTTCCGGATGTTTTCCGAACAATTGGAAAGGAGATTCAGAGAAAATTGCATTACCACATTCTTCAGCAGTCCAACCCCTGTACCTTTTGCAGAATATCAGTCTGTCCCTCATGTTTTTCCTGGAAAGAAATGGCTTCTTTGCTTCCCTTCTTTGACACCAGGCCTTCCTCCAACAGTCTTTGCCTCACTGTGCATGCAGATGCAGTCACACCTGCCTGCTGCCATTCCTGATCAAGTTCTGCACTGGTGGTGCCCCGATCCTGCAGCTGATTCAACTTCAGGAGACTGTCCTGGCGCTTCCTGGACTTTCTTGGGCGCCCTGACGCCTTCTTCACAACAACTGACCTATGAATAAACCACGCCCCCAATCTCGAGGAGCCAATCACAGTGCGCATAGCTAACCCAATACACTCGGACATTCTCTGCTTCCACATCCATTGCAGTTAGTCTGTTTTCATTTGTTTTATATGTATTTTTGTGACATTTTAAGTTTAAAATGGTCAAACGATGTGCATGGGGTACATGCAACTCCGATACTAGGTATCCCGAGAGGCTGGGCCAAGGTGTCTATTTTTTTACCCGTTCCAAAGACACATCTCAATCCAGATAAGTGTCTGCTCTGGATTACGTTATGCGGTAGACCACAACACCAACTATACAAATAAAATCAACAAGGACGTCTACATCTGTTCTAAGGTAAGTCAACAACGTATTTGAACGTTATATTTAACATCTCTAATAAAACGTAACATTAGCCTAACGTTAGCTTCTAGCTGCGTTGTACATCATGTCACTTTGTTTCCTGGGAGTTCATTGGCCTGTTATGTAGTTTTTGTACTTTGGCAATCGTACATGATTGTGTTGTCCAAAGTGGTCTAGTAATACTAACGTCAACTTTTGGAGCTTAACTTTATTAACGTATCTGTAAATAACCGAAAAAATTATAATACTGTTAACAGATGTTTAGCAAAGCCTAGTATACAACAAAATGTTGCTTTAGCAGAAGAAAAATCTAGCTATGCTAATACGGAGCTTTAAGATAGGTTTAGATGAAAAATAAGCTAGTAGCAATTACCATAGCATATTTTACAAGTCACGTCATCTTAGATTAATAAATTGAAAGAAATAATTAATTAATAAATTAAAAGTAAATCACACTTCTTACACTGCAGTGCATGAAAAATGCTGATCCTCTATCTTGTAGTCTGAGATGGTGATGGCAACGAGATGCGGTTTATCACGTTTATTTACACTGTGACCTGTACATTTTTGCCTGGAGCTGAAGGGTTTTATTGACCTTCTCAACAATAAAATAATTAATATAACCCTCCAATGCATGGTTAAGGCCCTTTTGATGACTTCGAGATGATATATAACCTTTCTGTCTCCATAGTGCCTGTCACCAAATGTTGATTGTTTGTCCGAGTGTGTGGAGGGGGTGTGGCTTAGCCATAGGTCAATTGAACCTCTCTCCTTGAAGTTCAGGATGATCTGATAAATAGTTGATTTAGGTGCAATCTTACTAGCAGCAACATCCTTGCCTGTGAAGCCCTTTCTGTACAAATCAATGATGACGTCATTTGTTACCTTGCAGGTAACGACGGTTGACAGAAGAACAATTTCAAGCACCACCCTCCTTTTAAAGCTTCCAGTCTGTTTTTCTAACGCAATCAGCAAGACAAAATCTCCAGCCTTGTCCTCCTCAACACTCTCACGTGTTTAACGAGACAACTGACATGATGGCAGCTGGTTCTTTTGAGGCAGGGCCAAAATGTAGTGGAATTTTTTTTTGTGGGATTAAGTTCATTTTCATGGCAAAGAGGGACATATGTATGTATGCAAATTGCCGTCATCAACAATGAGGCAACAGAATCTGAATATAAGCATGTGTCATTCTCAAAACGTTTGACCACAACCGTATTCCCAAAGCTATTCTAATTCACTATTAGAAGATTATACATAATACCTCATTCAAAATTGTCTAAAATACCCGCAATAATATTTGAACGCAGATCTTAAAGAGTGCAAGAAAGGACAGGCAGAAAGAGAGGGAGTTGGTGGGATTAAAAAAGCAGCCTTTTAATGATTAACTAATCACTCACCCATCTGGAGTAAGTGGCTCAGTATGCAGGCATGCTGCTGTGTTTACACAACCTTTTTACATTCTCCTCTGGTATCTACTCTCCCCTTTCTGGATCTCACACAGCAGACCTACTCGCCTGGGAAATATTACAGGCCAGATGTTCACCTCATTTAGGGATAGCAGAGAATGACCCAGTGAAGTAATAGTTGGTGAACATATCCCATCAGTTTAGTCTAATTAATCCTCTTTTAACAACAATTATCCACTTAAAACCAATACCAGGGAGAGCTGGCTTTGAATTTGGACAAGTAATACCACTGTTATTGTTGTTGTAACTAGCAGAAGCAATTGTCCTGCTATGAAAATTTATTTTGATTTATTATGGGAAGAAATGTGATTCAATCCAATATGAGTTGCTGCACAATCTAAACAATTTGACAGGGTAGTCTGCCCTACTTAGTAAAGTGAAGGGCGGGCTGTACGTTGATCCTGCTGCTCTGATTGGTTAGAGCAAGATCCTTGATATTGCTAAACAGAATAGTAATAAAACGTTGTGACCCATGGTGTACAGTCTCATCTACCAAATCTTTCAGCCAATAATCATTTAAAATTCATCCCGTTTATAATAAAACAGGCATTCTGATTACAAGAATTATCTATTTGGATAAATTGTTCACTTTCAGATGTGATTAAGTGTAAGGCCAAGTCATATCCATCACTCGCATTCAGATCTTTGCAACAGTCCTCTAAGAGGAAACCATCGCTATGAGCCAGTGGGAACAATTTCACTGCTGGCAGTGTCACTCTTCTGAGTGAGGCAGGTCCATACAGCCAAGGTGTGCTGCCTTCACGACTATGAGGTTCTCATCACAGTCCCCAAACTAAACACCCCCCCACACACATACACACACAACGGACGAGATGGGAAATGTAATAGGCCAATAATTACGGTTGGCGTAATGAGTTTAATGACTGATTTTAGTCAGGAACAGCGCGAGCCAGCCCTGCCATGAGTGATGTCATATGGCTCCAGAGAGCTGAGAAATGGTTAACATATGAAGAGAGGTTTTATCTGTCTTTATTAAGACACACTAGCCTACATCACACTAAAAACACCTAGGACACCCTTGCTCATACAACTCCAACACATTCCACCAACATCATCAGTCCCCAAAACAACAAATACTTTACAACTCAACACTACTACCCTACTACATACACAAACAACTAAAACCACAGCCTATATAACACATGTATCACCACACTGGACCATAACACAGCCCATTGACACTGAACCTGTAAATGCAGACCATAACACAATCATAATAGCACCAGACATCACAATACAGACAACAAACCTTCAGTACATCACAGAAAAAACTGCACCCCCTCATGCCCCACCAGAAAGACAGCACCCCTGATTCCCCAAACTACCTGAAATGACTCTACATTATGAGTAATCTTGTAAAAACCAAATTTCACCCTAATACGTGCAGAGACCATACCCTTAAATAATAACAGTGGATCAATCACCCCCACCCCAAGAATCTGATTCCTCCTAGTCAACCAAACCGCCAGTTTAGCCTGAGCAAACAAAAACAATCAAAACACAAGTTGCTCTCATTTCCTTGAAATACCTGGGCCCCATTACAAACATGTCCAACCCATAAACCACCCCCAACCATTCACATACAATTCCTTAATAAGGTAATCAATGACATCAGTCTCAAACAGAAAACACATGCTGAACGGTTTCACTCAGTCCACAGAAAGGGCTCTCCTCCCCCACCCACACCAGCCAGCTGTTAGTGGCCAGGGCACCGTGGAGGATCCTCCACTGCAGATCCCCTGAACTTTTGTGGGCCGGAAGCTTATACAGAACCCGCCACCTGTATCCATCCAGTCCACCAGGCCCTAGAACCACATGCCACTAGTGCCCCTGACCCCCGCTAGCTGCCTAATGTTTCTCACCTTACCCAAGCGGGTGTACAACGCCTTTCCCACCAATCCTAGCAAAGCCCCCTAGACCCAACGTGCCAAAGGACAGCATGTCCCCTGGACCCACCTGCCAGACCCCGATCTCTGCTGTCAGAAGCAGTGGCGGAAAGAGAGGTGGCTCCTCTCCATGTGCCGGCATGAAGATATCCCTGAACAATTCTGGCAGCGCCTCCAGGACCTCTTGCATAAACGGTCCCATCAGCAGTAGCGAAGTGATGCTTGTTTGATGTGCCAGGTCCTGAGGCGTTTTCCACCCTCTCCCCAGGTGCCACAAGTCAGCCAGAGTCTTTACACCTGCCATAATCATCCGCCGCTGCATTGTCACAGAATGTACAGAGGCCAATGGGATCAGGGGGTTGCAGTAGGTATGGCTCCTCCCATACCCACAGGCCCAGGAAAAGGGGTAATAGCAAAGCCCCACTCTTTCCCCAGTACACCTTGGCAGATGATGCCCCCTTGTACACCCCTAAACTGAACTCCAGTACCCCGGGTGTCTGCTTCGTTCTTAACCAGAACAGTGACATCAACAGCGTAAGCTGACAGCATCATCCCTGTCCCCAAAACTGTACCTATCAGGCCCACCCCCTGGAGTCTACTAGGTAGCAGACACAAAAAGGGGTCAAAAGCCAGAGTGTAACCTTGATAGTGGGCACCACTGCCATATTCCCCGGCCCACCTGGACAGGTCTACTAAGCCCCCCAACCTCAACCATACAGGAAGCCCCAGCATACAGCACATTAACGTGCACTATCAAGATATCCCTGAACCAAAAACCAGACAGAACATTGAAGAGGTACTTATGTTCGATGCTGTCAAAGGCCTTCTCCTGGTCTAAGGAGACCAGACCAAAACCCAGACCAAAACCCAGGCTGGCTAGGTCCATCATGTCCCTTTGTACACACAGATGTCCAACATAGTCCAATCAGGAACACAGTATGTTTGATCCGTGTGTACAATCGTGTCCAACAGAGATTGCAGCCTATTGGTGAGGACCTTGGCAAAAAGTTATAGTCTGCGCACAACAGTACCACAGGTCTCCAGTTCATTAAGTCACTTAAGTCCCCTTTTTTCAGCAAGAAAATCACCACCGCTCTCTGGCAGCCCAATGGTAACTCCCCTGCTGCGATGCTCTCACGCAACATGCAAAATAAGTCCAGTATGATAAGGCCACAGAATCTTTTATTAGATTCAATAGGCAGCCCATCCGCCCCCGGGGCCCGGCCAGAGCTCATCTGGGTGACTGCCAGTGAGAACTCAGCCAATGTCAAGGGACTGTTCATTTGGTTTCTGTGTGACAGAGACAGTTTATAAAGACCAGAAACAAACGCCTCAGAACATACAGGAAAACACTCTCAGCACTGTACAAAATCAGAGTAAAACTCAACAGCCCTGTCCCTCATTTCACCCACCACAGAAGACACACGACCTAAACAGTGCATTCTCTTCATCTCTCCACTGTGTTTCCAAGCCCAAAAAGATAGAGCCGGGGCATCCATCTCATTCAGCATTGAAAATCTAACTCTTACAAGTGCCCCCTTTGCTTTTAGTTGAAAAAAGCACCCACATCCCTATGCAATTCAGCCAAATTTGAAGCCTGTCCACCCCCTTCAATGCCCAACAACATTACCTCTGCCTCACTCAAGCCTGCAGTATACTAGCTGTTGCCAACCTGGCACGCACCAAAGTGACATCATGGGAGTAGGGTTGGGTATCGTTTGGATTTTAACAATTCCGATTCCGAACCGGTACTTTTAAAACAATTCCGATTCCTAAACAATTCCTAAAACGATTCTTGAAAAACTGAAAAAATAACATTAAAGAAAGGCTCTTAGTTTTTATATAGAACATTATTTAAATTTAACAATGTGTTAATGTTTTAAATTACTTAGATATATAATAATTAAACCTAAGTCACCTAACACAACTACAATAATTTAATAATAAATAACAGTTACACTATTAACAAGTAACAAATTAAATGTTGAGTTGGTATGCTAACTAAACCAGATTCAAACTTTAGCAGTTCTTTTGCAGAAAAATGACCATATATGCCTACTCTGGCAAGTGTCACACCCACACCATCTTCGAGGACCTTCCAGCTCTCTCAGTCACCTGAATACTAGGATTTCATTAGTGTCAAGTCCAGGTTATATTGTTCAGTGGTAGTACCTTATATGTTATTGGTTAGAGGAGGGTAAGTGGACCTCTAGCCTTCTCTATGTTTCATTATAGACACCAGTGTTCCGTTATGCAGCTGTTGCCTATTGTAATTAAGGGAGTATATAACCAGATTATTTGTGGCCTGTATTTTGTTGGTTAATCCACTGGTGTACCTTGTCTTGTTCTCGTTCAGGACTTGTGTATGTTATTATTGAGTATCTGATTAAAACCGCCATGCCTGCGATTTTTTCCATTCGTTATTCATTGGGACTGAGCGTGACAGCAAGACTGTACAACGTGCTATCCTGACTTATTCTTTTGCGCTACCGTATCTCAGACGTTCTCCCAAATGACATTCTCAGAAAACTATTTTGAAAGCATGATTTAAATTGTATGCCAACACATGGTTCCTCTCCGGGAACCATCACCTTATCGTGGTGGAGAGGTTTGTGTGTCCCAATGAACCTGAGGGCTGTGTTGTCTGGAGTTTTGTGCTCCTGGTAGGGTCTCCCATGGCAAATTGGTCTCAGGTGAGGGGCCAGACAAAGAGTGGTTCAAAAACACTCCAATGAACAAGCGAGGAAGAGGAAGAGAGACCCTGCCCG
>JACXGM010030677.1:0-13213 GCA_016801145.1 Umbra pygmaea
CAATATTCACTCATCATGACAGTAAAATAGACCATCCTAAGTCAATCTACTGCAATAATTCCTCTCTCAAACTGTAGAAAGAATGCTGGGAACACTTGATTATGTATGAAAAAAGAAATACCGTCAAATACCGTGAAACCGGTAGAATTTTGACAAATACCGTGATATACATTTTTGGTCATACCGCCCAGCCCTATGAAAAAGTTCATTTTGAACCCTGATTGTATGCGTGGTGGCTTTTCCTTTTTGCCAAAGCTGATTGATGTTTCATTCTGATGTAAGGTGAACGGGATTTAAACCTGCGTCCTCAGGCATGGTTCCCCTATGGGCAGAGTGTCCATTTGAGAAGCCAGCAGTTTTCATGTGCCTTGGCCATGGCCAGCATCAAAAACGCCTCACTCCTGCTCTGCCATTCATTTGCTATGGGGCAGGCTTTTGCTCCAACCTAGCGAGGGCTCTACAATAAGTGCATAAACTCTCTCTGCTCAACGCTCAGAGGGTAGCTCTCAGCTAAAATATTTTTACCCGGTTGTCACTGAGCTCTAGAAGCACAACCAATGGCATTTCAGATTCATTGTGTTGTTGTAGCCACGAAAATAGAAAAAGACAGTAAGTGTATGTTTCTCAGAGTATCCCGGACAGCCATTTATCATTGAAGTCATAACACCATCTGGGTTGGAAATCATTGGCATGTTAGGAAAATCAACAACTACTAGCCTGCTAGCTAGCTTCAGTGCTATACAGTAGCTGTGTCAGAATGCGCAAAACCTAATGGAGAGCAATCAATCAATCAATCAATCAACATATATAGCATATTTACAGCACCCAGCAGGTACCCAAAGTGCTTTACATCAGAGTGCCAGAATAAGACAACATATCATACAATAAAAAGAATAAAACATAGAAAACAGTAAAATCAATAAAGGTTAAATAGAAACTTGAGTAGAGTGAAATTGTCACACCACTACTACATATTGAAAGCCATTCTAAACAAATAAGTTTTGAGTTTGGATCTAAAAAGAGCTACATCTGTAATGTGAATATCATTTTGTTATGGGGGAACAGATTTCAGGGCGTCTGTTTTTGACAGTTTACCAGTTCATAGGTTGCACCATGGTGCCGTCACTGTGATGTCAGGAGCACTTTGATGTGCTTTTGTCCACAGCTATTAAGTCAAATTGCTGCAGCACAGTTTGGTTTGTACGAAGCACATGGTTTAAATTTCTTCCATATGTACAGATTTCAGAGCAGATATTTTAGGGTTTCCTACAGAGGTTCAAAGGTACCGCGAGGCAGCTTTCCCTACTGGATCACCCTTCATTTGCAATTGACAGAAATCATATTTTATGTTACTCACCTTTTACTAAACTCAGCAAAAAAAGAATACATCATTCCTCTCACTTTCAACGTTTTTATATTTTCAGCAAACAGAACGTGTGTAAATATTTGAATGAACAGAAAAATATTCAACAGCCAAGACATGGAATGATCAAGCTCCCCAGTCATGTGACTAAAAGAAATGGATTAATGTGTCCCTGAACAAAGGGAGAGGTCAAAAAAAGTAACAGTCAGTATATGTTGTGGCCACCAGCTGCATTAAGTACTGCAGTACATCTCCTCATGGACTGCACCAGATTTGCCAGTGCTTGCTGTGAGATTTTACCCCACCAAGGCACCTGCAAGTTCCTAGGCATTTCTGGGGGGAATGGCCCTAGCCTTCACCCTCTGATCCAACAGGTCCCAGATGTGTTCAGTGGGATTGAGATCCAGGCTCTTCGCTGGCCATGGCAGAACGCTGACATCCCTGTCTTGCAGGAAATCACGCACAGAATGAGCAGTATGACTCATCAGTGAAGAGCCTTTTTGCCAGTACTGTCTGGTCCACCGATGGTGGGTTTGTGCCCATAGGCAACGTTGTTGCCGGTGATATCTGGTGAGGTCCTGCCTTACAACAGGCCTCAGTCCAGCCTCTCAGGCTATTGCAGACAGTCTGAGTACTGATGGAGGGATAGTGCGTCCCTGGTGTAACTCGGGCAGATATTGTTGCCATCCTGTACCTGTCCCACAGGTGTGATGTTCAGATGTATCGATCCTGTGCAGATGGTCTGCCACTGTGAGGACGATCAGCTGTCCTTCCTGTCTCCCTGTAGCGCTGTCTTAGGCGTCTCAAAGTACGGACATTGTCTGTAGAACGGTCTCTTCAGTGTCCTGCAACCTTAATTGCCTACTGCATGTTAATTTCATTGTTCATTCCACAAGGATGGAATACGTGGTTTAAACCCTTTCTATGAATATCTGCAGTTATTCTGATTTTTACTACCTATCTTTCAAACACATTGTCGCAGAGTTTAGTTTACTCCATTTACTGTGAAATGTGACCCCCCCCCCCCCCATTTGTTCAGTCCAGGAGCAGTGTGAGATCATTGCTCCACTTTGTCTCCTCCAGCTACAGAGAACTAGCCTTGCGTCACATGTGGCGTGTCAAAAACAGTGTTGCATTTTGGTTTGTTTTCTGTTTTCAATTTCGCATTTTCTCTGCATTCGTTTTCTCCTTTTTCTTTTTTTGCGCTTGTCTCCTTGGAGGACCGGAGAGGAGTGAGCTGATTGGCTGGTCACAGTTGTTTTGTCACCATTAAAGGAAAACTCCAAACCCTTAAAAACCTCTAAATCATTGTGCTGGTCGTGTTTCCGACATGAGTCACTAAATACACCTTCTCAGCATGTTTGGTAAATCCCAACTCAGCCACCGTAAGTTGCCCAAACTGCAACATTTTTGAAAATTCAAAATGTTAGTTCTGAACGCGAGTCGATTTTTGAATCGAGTCAATTTAAGAATAAAACAGGAAAAATAAAAACCAGGAAGTCAAATGTTGCAGTGATGTAACTTTTGATTTTTGGCCAGTTTACGCTGGCTGAGTTGGGAATTACCGAACGTGCTTAGAAGTATTTAGTAACTGTCGGAAACGTGACCGACACAATGATTTTGAGGTTTTTAGAGGTCTGAAGTGTTCCTTTAAGAAGGATTATGAAAGGAAGTTAGATAACTGGCTCTCTTTATACATGTACACTTCATGGCCCAAAGTCCCATTCCAAAGCCATGTGCAAGTTGTTCAAGTGTGTCTGTGGGAGTTTGTGCCAATTGAACCAAAACAGCATTTTTGAGGTCGGACAAGAAGGCCTGTTTCACAATTGCCATTTCAATTCATCCCAAAGGTGTTCAGTTGGGTTGAGATCAGTGCTCTGTGAGGTCACTTTCTCCACACCAAACTCATTGAACCATGTCTTTATGGACCACGCTTTGTGTACAGGGTAACTGTTGCCACAAAGTTGGAAGCACCTAATTGTCTAAAATGTCTTTGTATCCTGTAGCATTAACACAACCCTTCACTGGAACTGAGGGGTCTAGCCTAAACCCTGAAAAACAGCCACAGACCATTATCCCCCCTCCACCAAACTTTACAGTATGCACGATGCATTTCAGTAGGTAGAGTTTTCCTGGCATCCGCCACACCCAGATTTGTCCTTAAGACTAACATATAATTAAGCGTGATTGTTTAGAATTTTTTTATTTCACCTTTATTTAACCAGGTAAGCCCATTAAGAACAACTTCTCATTGCAAGACAAAGCGTATGGTGCAAGACAACGTAGAGTTACACATGAAGTTAAACAAAGTACAAATAGTCAATTAGAAATGTATACGTCATCACTCCAGAGAACAGGTTTCCACTGCTCCAGAGTCCAGTGGCAGCATGCTAGACACTGACTTGTAGCAAAGGTGGCATCCTATGATAACAGTGCCACATTTAAAGCCACTGAGCTCTTCAGTACATTGTACTGCCAATGTTGGTCTATGGAGATTTCATGACGATGTGCTGGATGTTATACACCTGTGAGCAAAGGATGTGGCTATAACACCTGAACTAATACTTAGTAGGTGTTTTCCCTATTGGCCATATAGTGTATCTATCAGAGACCTCTCTATTTCCTCATGTTTATTTTACCTTGTCTCACTCCCCTCCCATTTGTCCCTCCCACGTCTCCCCCTCTGTCTCTTGTATGACCAGCCCCTCCAATGATGCGAGTCTCTGGCGTCCAGTCCAGCCCACAGTGTAGTCCGGCTGTTGGTCTGCTCCCTCACTCTGAGTTGAAGCGTCTCATTCGAGGGGGGCGAGTGGGCAGCACTTCTTCCCCCCAGAACTCCCCCAGGCTAACTGACACATCAGCGCTATGAGGCAAGCAGGGTAGCAGAGCCAGCCGCCTTGAGCAGGGTTAGGGAGAGAGGGAGGCTACAAGCACACACACACACAGACAGACAGAGACAGAAACACTGCAGCCACTATTAGCCCATCTCCCAGACTGAGCGTGCTTTTTAGTTAACTGGCAAACCACCACGTATGATGAAGGATCGCTGCTCCTCTCCGCCCGGACACCCTTGCCCTGCCTTGGGGACTCCACCCAGCTCTGTGTCGGACATGGAGACGCTGGGTCCTGAGTTTGTATGTGCTGTTGGTCTGTTGACAGATGAGGCGTACCAGAAGCTGGCTGTGGAGACCATGGAGGAGTTGGACTGGTGCCTGGACCAGCTGGAGACCATCCAGACGTACCGTTCTGTCAGCGACATGGCATCCAACAAGGTAGGGCTCAGCTTGACCACAAAGTAAATCCAACACAGAACTGTGAACCATCACAATAAATATACATAAATGCAACATTGCAAAAACTTTATGCAACCACAAAACGACAGTCATGACACAACCATACAGTACACAGACACAACTCGTGGGTGGTGTAACACATCTGCATCTTAACATGTACAACCACAGTCACGCGAAACAAACTTAACATAAACTGACACTGCTCAACTTTACAAAGCAAAACGCAGCTTGAACCTAAACATTTTGGTGAATGGACATCATATCACATCATATCTGTAATGGTTAAGGTTAGGGTTAGAGTTTTGGTAAATGGACACCATATCTGTGATTGGATAATGTCCTTATTGGTGGCCTTAGATTTGTTTGATTCTGCTAATGATAGTACTGGACTTCCTGTATGCTAATGATAGTACTGGACTTCCTGTATGCTAATGATAGTACTGGACTTCCTGTATGCTAATGATAGTACTGGACTTCCTGTATGCTAATGCCATATACCGCCAGGACAAAAGCTCTTTGTGCCTGGCGCATCATGCATACTGTTTTCATTAACATTGACGTACTTGCAAAGTGACTAGCATCCTGCGGCTGTGGGTGCAAACCGCTACTGGTGGTTTATGCGTCTCAGAAAAGCAAAATGTGAGGGATTTGCATGAAAGTCCATACTGTTGTTTTTGGATAATTGTCCAAAATTGTTTTTTGTGCAGAACACTGTGTCATTTATTGGTGTCAGGTGGCTCAGTGTTTAGTGAGTCAGACAACTTAGAAATGTTGCAGGTTCAATTCCCAAGACAACCATACAGTGTCTTGCAAAGTATTCGGCCCCCTTGAACCTTTCAACCTTTTGCCACATTTCAGGCTTCAAACATAAAGATATAAAACTGTTATTTTTTGTGAAGAATCAACAACAAGTGGGACACAATCATGAAGTAGAACAAAATTTATTGGATATTTCAAACTTTTTTAACAAATAAAAACTGAAAAATTGGGCGTGCAAAATTAAAATTAATACTTTGTAGCGCCACCTTTTGCTGCGATTACAGCTGTAAGTCACTTGGGGTATGTCTCTATCAGTTTTGCACATCGAGAGACTGAAATTTTTGCCCATTCCTCCTTGCAAAGTAGCTCGAGCTCAGTGAGGTTGGATGGAGAGCGTTTGTGAACAGCAGTTTTCAGTTATTTCCACAGATTCTCGAATTGGATTCAGGTCTGGACTTTGACTTGGACATTCTAACACCTGGTTATGTTTATTTGTGAACCATTCCATTGTAGATTTTGCTTTATGTTTTGGATCATTGAAGACAAATCTCCATCCCAGTCTCAGGTCTTGCAGACTCCATCAGGTTTTCTTCCAGAATGGTCCTGTATTTGGCTCCATCCATCTTCCCATAAATTTTAGCCATCTTCCCTGTCCCTGCTGAAGAGAAGCAGGCCCAAACCATGATGCTGCCACCACCATGTTTGACAGTGGGGATGGTGTGTTCAGGGTGATGAGCTTTGTTGCTTTTAGGCCAAACATAACGTTTTGCATTGTTGCCAAAAAGTTTGATTTTGGTTTCATCTGACCAGAGCACCTTCTTCCACATGTTTGGTGTGTCTCCCAGATGGATTGTGGCAAACTTTAATCAACACTTTTTATGGATAAGAAATGGCTTTCTTCTTGCTACTCTTCCATAAAGAAGATAGATTTGCAGTGGTCTGATACTCCTTCCATTTCAATTTTATTGCTTGCACAGTGCTCCTTGGGATGTTTAAAGATTGGGAAATTTTTCTGTATCCAAATCTGGCTTTAAAATTCTCTACAACAGTATGTCGGACCTGCCTGGTGTGTTCCTTGTTCTTCATTATGCTTTCTGTGCTTTCAACGGACCTCTGAGACTATCACAGAGCAGGTGCATTTATACGGAGACTTGATTAAACACAGGTAGATTCTATTTATCATCATTAGTCATTTAGGTGAACATTGGATCATTCAGAGATCCTCACTGAACTTCTGGAGAGAGTCTGCTGCACTGAAAGTAAAGGGGCTGAATAATTTTGCTCACCCAATTTGTCTGTTTTCTCTTTGTTTGAAATATCCAATACATTTTGTTCCTCTTCATGATTGCGTCCCACTTGTTGTTGCTTCTTCACAAAAAATTGCTGTTTTATATCTTTATGTTTGAAGCCTGAAATGTGTGATTTTAGTGACACTGAGCAAGGCACTTCACCACAAAAGTTGCCACAGGGTTTGTCTTGGTAATGAATAAAATGTATTATTCACACAGCACTTTAAAGTATAGTCATTATTGTGCAACATGTTTTGGTTGTGCTCTGGTATGATGTTGAAATGTGTCGGAATACATTTTGTGCAATGATGTCATATGTATTGGTCACGTTAGGCAGGCATTTTTCGATGGTAAAAACTTGAATAAACCTGCCCTTTCTTGCTATGTGTCTAGTTTTATAGCTAAACATATTAACTATGGTGAAGTCGACATATAAGACTGATGTAAACTTGAAACTTGCATGCTAAGCTTTGTTAACTGTGAGACTTCATTACATTGTCGCCTAGCCCTATGGCACTGTATCACATAAAAATTGTCAACTTGATTATAATTCATGTTAGTCGCTCTTAATACTATTAAGAAAAGGGAATTGCCTCCACTATTTTCTAAAATTCAGGAAGGCCCCAGTGGCGTCGTTAGGCCTGGGCACATGTTTATATGGCAGCTGCTGTTAGGCCACCAGTTTGGGAGGTCCTGCTCTCATTTCCCCTGACCTACACAGAAGCATAACAGGGGAACTGCGGTCAGGAAGAGGCGCCAACCCTGTGCCGGAGTCTGCTTTAGCGCTCTCAACCCCTAGCCTAGCTCCAGACCAAACATGTCCCCTGACGACAAGGGTTTGGGCTCGGCTCGGCCGACTGTCTGTGCACTTCCTGTCTGTCTGTGCACTTCCTATCTGTCTGTGCACTTCCTATCTGTCTGTGCACTTCCTGTCTGTCTGTGCACTTCCTGTCTGTCTGTGCACTTCCTGTCTGTCTGTGCACGTCCTGTCTGTCTCCCATTACCTGCTTACCTCTGCTTCCTACTGTCCTGTCATTAAAAGAATTCACAGAAAATAGACAAGCACCAACACTAACGGTAGTAACCAGGACTATGAAACATCATTTCCTGTTTCTGTTTCCGCTCGTTCCTCCCTCTTCTTTCTCTGTCCTGTGCCACCAGACTACAATGGCCTCTACAGTGAAGGCTGGTCCTCCTGTATGGTTACCAACGTCACTGGGACTCAACACAACAGTCCTAGAGACCCAGAACATACGCAACTACCACCCTCAGTTCAGAGAGGCCACAGGAGCAATTGTTCAGTTGATAAATGCCCTTTTCACATGTGCACATTCAGATTCCCTGTCTAAAACCCCAAAGACAATGAAATGCAAATTTGACCTGGTGTTATTGACCTTACAAACGGGTGGCTGACGGTAAGCTGAAGTGGGGTTGGGAATAGTACGCTGTTCTAATTTCCAGTTAGGGCACTCCTCTTGTAATTGTGTGAAACACGTTGCATTTATTGATCCGTGAAAGATGAGAAAAGATAAAAATACCCAAAACGCTGTACACGGCATGTGCTTGCTCAGGGAGATTAGCTCGTAGTGTTATTCAGAGCTGTGTGTCAACAGGACTGCAAGATTAAATTATGGGTTAACATCTGATTGCTCCCTGGGAGGGCAGATGTGCAGGGTTTGTACATTTGGGGGCATTCCATGAATGGAAACTCCTGACCTTGGTGGGAGCTGGGTGTGCAGGATTTTGGTCCAGACCAGCAATAAGAGACAATGTGGAGGCCTACCTCTCGACCGCAGGAGTGACTCCATATAGTCGAATGGCTTTGTGCGGTACAGCTAATTACCCCTGTTCACTCAGGAGCAAGGTTTCCAAGGACACAGGTGTTTCCGGCGGCTTGGACCACACACACTGAGTTAGGTGGAAACGTGTTGGTTCCAATGACCTCAGAGGATCAAGCTACTGCTGTGGCAGACGTTTCAGCACCACCCTCATTAAGCTCTCTGCACGGCCGTGCTGACGATTACTCTGACTAGCTCTGGGCCTTAGACAAACACATCCATCTGAATCCAGTTAGCGGGACGTGTTAGCCTATCCAGTCTCTGCGGGCTAGCGTGTTAGCCTATCCAGTCTCTGCGGGCTAGCCTGTTAGCGTGTTAGCGTATCCAGTCTCTGCGGGCTAGCGTGTTAGCGTGTTAGCGTATCATCGAGCGCTGTTAGGGAACTTTAACCCACATGTGGTCATCCCACGTTAGATGACCTCAGGCTTTGCCCCAGATGATGTAATTATTTGAACAGATGTGCTTGAGGGAGGGTAATGCTTACTCAATGTCAGATAATGACAGTTTGATAATGACAGTTAGATAATGACATTTGGATAACCACAGTGTTTAAGTTAGCTGCTATTTTTACTAATGAGAGTAGATTTTCTCAATAATTACAGACCCTATATTTTTTTGTCACTGCACAGGAATGGACTATATATTTACCGCTTCTCAGACGAACGAACATCTATCCAAAAGACAGTTGTTATTTGTTTATGTTTTTTTAGGTGGCAGTGCATTTCATTATTATGTTCTCATAGACACAATTTTCCACAAGCCCTGCAGGAAGCGTGTTTGTTTGGAGCAAAACAGATGGGTAATTTAGTGTTTTCTTCAGGCTGTAGTTTGTGTTTCTGCATGCGGGTGTGTGTGTGTGTGTGTGTGTGTGTGTGTGTGTGTGTGTGTGTGTGTGTGTGTGTGTGTGTGTGTGTGTGTGTGTGTGTGTGTGTGTGTGTGTGTGTGTGTGTGTGTGTGTGTGTGTGTACGTGGGTGTACGTGGGTGTACGTGGGTGTGTGTTCGAGCATGGAGCCTACAGTTATTTACCCTGCAAACATCTGAAACTAGGGCACATGGACTGGCACTGGGTCAGGTCATGTTAGGCTTTGTCAGGTTTGGTTAGCATTTGGTTGTGCTAATGTTGCAATCTGCTGCATCCCTTGACTTTAAATCAACCAAGGCCAAACCTCAAAACCTTTTTCGCTGTGAAACGTTTA
The DNA here is from genome assembly GCA_016801145.1 of Umbra pygmaea. Lineage (NCBI taxonomy): Eukaryota > Metazoa > Chordata > Actinopteri > Esociformes > Umbridae > Umbra > Umbra pygmaea. The sequence continues at coordinate 9,740 of JACXGM010030677.1, forward strand.
GTGGATTAGCAGTCCCAGGAGCTAATGTACCTGCAGCTGTTGCACTTCCATTTTTCTTGCTTCCATATTTTGTCCTCACAGTTAAGGTGTTAGAAACAGGAAAAATTTGCAAGTGTAATGATGTGAGAGAATTTGAGTACGGACGAATTGGGATGGCTAACCAACTGGTCAGAGCATCTCCAAGACAACAGCTCTTATGGGGTGTTCCTGGTCTGCGGTGGTCAGTACCTATCAAAAGTGGTCCAAGGAAGGAAAAACAGTAAACCGGCGACAGGGTCACGGGCTGCCAAGACTCATTGATGCGCATGGGTAGTGAAGGCTGGCCTGTGTGGAGACGAGCTACTGTAGCTCAAACTGCTAAAAAGTTCACGCTGGTTCTGACAGAAAGGTGTCAGAACACACAGTGCATCACAGTGTGTTGCTTATGGGACTGATGTTTTGGTGGTAAAAGGGGGACCTACACAATATTAGGCAGGTGGTCATAATGTTATGGCTGATCTGTGTATATATAATATATAGCAGTTTGAATTCACTATAGATGTTAAAGAGAACAAGGCCATCTAGCTCTGCCAAAAGGGAAAGGTGAATATACAGGCATTTTATGTTGTATTGCAAAATCTATCTTAAGAAATGCTCCATATATTTGCTCTAAAAATAAAATTTCTTACCTGAGAGATAATTAAACTCTACATTGACACAGTTTTTTTGAGCCAGGTCTCATTATATATACATATTTATTTACTTATTTATTTATATATTTATTTATTTATATATAGTATTATTTATTTATATATTTATTAATTTTGTTGTTGTTGTGGGTCTTCATTGAGATATTTTCCAATACAGTACGTCATTGTGACTCATGAATGTAGTAATTAAGGACCTACCAACATTACAGGTTTAGGTGCTGTTGTTTTCTGTGGCGATGTGGCTCAGTGCCAGAGGCTTTTGCAGAAATCTGGATTGTTACCGGTAAATTACCAAGAAGTTATGTCAGAATGAGGAAGCTGGACGGGAAGTAGGCAGGCAAGGTGTCGTGGCGACAGGCCGGCAAAGCAGTCCATTATGAAGGAGGAGTTGTTTAGCTTAGTCTTTGTAAAGGATAGTCAGTCAGTCAGCTACTCAGTACGGTTGTAGTGCTTCATGTTTCCTGACTGCAGCCAGAAGAGAACAGACCTGACTGCTTTGAGAAAGCTGAAACAGAGGCAGCCTGACACACTTACCTACAGAACACTTTTTTGGGAAGTCTAGGTGCAGGTTTTAGGAAATTTTTACGATACATTAGGCACTGCAAGCATGGGACTGTGCTGCTCCGAGACCAATGACAAAACGTTCGGAATGCTGATGGGCTGGAAACAGGTGAGATGTGCACTATTTCGCTCTGCTAGAATGTTCTCTTGAAACAAACTTTTGGTTAAGTTTTCCGAACGTCTTTAAAATGTGATGGCTCATACATTTGCTCTGGTGTTTTAAGTGAGGTACAGGAAAGATGTTACTTCTTCAAGTGTTCATCTTTGCTCTGTGGTGTTGGACTTTGTTTTTCAATAATTTCATAATGAGTTACATTATGGCTTCTGTTAGTGGTTTGGGATTAGGCTGCATTGAGGAATTTTAATACAGACTTTGCTATTTTCTGTCTTTATTGTAAAGATTTGGGTCAGTCAGAGAAAACGGGCTAGTCCAAGCTGGATAAACTTTGAACAACTAGTAAACTAGAAAGTGTTAATAGTCAAATTGATGATAGTGATAATACAAGCTAATAATTATTTATGCATATAGCTATGCACAGTACAAAAAAATACTTTTTGGGGATTTTATTGAAAGGACAGTAGGAAGAAGAAGCCAGGGAGACGGGTAGGGGGAGACGGGTAGGGGGAGACGGGTAGGGGGAGACGGGTAGGGGGAGACGGGTAGGGGGAGACGGGTAGGGGGAGACGGGTAGGGAGAGACGGGTAGGGAGAGACGGGTAGAGGGAGACGGGTAGGGAGAGACGGGTAGGGAGAGACGGGTAGGGGGAGACGGGTAGGGGGAGACTGAGAGGAAGGCAGAGACAGTCGGCCGAGCTGGGATTCAAACCCCATTTGTTAGTGAAAATCACATCATCCCCTTCAACAGCTTAGCTCTACGTAAACACATGAAAACACACAATATACACTGTATATCTACGCACTAAATCAAGGTAATGTCCTGGATGTTCGGGGAAGTACAGCATATTGCCAGTTTGAATACATAACCAAGTGAAATTATTACAACAAGGACTATGTTGAAATCTTTCATGTATTTGACAGCAGTTGCACATGTCATTGCCCCATTTAAATATTACCCCACGCATGGGTTCAGCGACCTTTCCGAACTTAAAGTGCCTTGCGCAAGGACTCAACAACATTGGCCCACCCTGGAATTTAACCAGCAAATGTATGACTACAAATCTGATTCCCTAACCACTGAGCCTTCGAACGCCACCCTTAAAACTGTTTTCTGACAGAACTCTTTCATTACACAAACGTGCACTTAGTCTTGGATGCAGTGAGCAACCTATTGCGATGTAAAAAGAGTGTTAGAAGTGTGTTCCCCCAGTCTGAAAGAACAGTATGTTTATGTTACAGGCTGTGTTGAGTATGGTGCCCTGCAGAACACAGTTATGTGGCTGTCATCCTGCCTGCACTGTTTGAATTGGTATTACTACAGTAGAAGGCTATAACCTTCTCTCATGTTAATCAGATATAGTCGGGTATTACAACAGAATAGATCAGACTATGGATGAGTTTTCACTACACTTTCAAGTAACTTGATCCATTCTTTAAGAATAAAGAAATGGGCATTGAATAAAATGTCGGTGCACTATCATAACATTTCCAGTTCAGGCGGTTCTATAGTGTTTTTGTGGGTTTATGGACTCTGGCATTTGGGTTAGTAGGGTTGAGTGAAGCCAAAGCATTGAGCTTTCAAAGACAGACTGCTTTCTTTTTTTGCACTTTGAATGTTGGCAGTAACAAAGATGCCTGCCATTTATTTGATCCCATTCACTGCTGGAAATGTTTTTCAAACTAGAAAGATCAAACATATGCCAATAGATTCTCTGTTTTAGCTGCAGGATATTTCATATATGGATATATACAGTATGTCAGATAACAATATCTCAGATTTAAATCAAGAAATGGCCTACTGTTGATTGAAATATGTTTACCTTTTTCAACACTGCAAACAAGGAATGTTTTGTTAACGATTTCTGAAAAAATTAGGTAAATAATGTTTTCTTTTGCAGAGTTATCCCTGAATAATAATAATAATAATAATAACCTTTATTTATATAGCACCTTTCATACAAGGAATGCAGCTCAAAGTGCTTTACATCAATAAAGTCAAATAAGGTGGAAGAAATTTGCATCAATAAAAACATTTACATCAGTAAAAGACAAATAGTTAAATTGAAAGCATAAAAAGCATAGAGAAATTTGCATCAATAAAAACATT
>JACXGM010030678.1:0-13212 GCA_016801145.1 Umbra pygmaea
AGAGCTCCCTCTGGCTCAATCAGAGTTTAGAGCTCCCTCTGGCTCAATCAGAGTTTAGAGCTCCCTCTGGCTCAATCAGAGTTTAGTTGGGGAAAACTGCTTCAGTCCACCATGATGCACCTCACTCGTGGAATGTTTTACAGAGTAACCTTGAGCTAAATTTTTTGGTTCCTATAGCGCAATTGAAAGAGGCAGATTTTCTCTTTTTGAATCAACATAAACAAAACATATTTGCACTTAGCACTATACTTCACTTTGCACTATATTTTGAAAAAGATATGACACAAATGTTTGCGCTAAAAATGACACAGGGGAAGTAAAAGTAGACACAACTGGTTGCTACGAGGTACTAGACAGGCCTTACGCAGGAGCAAGTCATGAAGACGATAGCCAGGGACTCCATGACGCCAGCAGTGCCCACGATCCAGGTGAGACGCAGGAACAGGATGACCCCAAGGATGTTCTGCAGGCATGGCAGGTAGACCCCGATCAGCGTGCCCAAAGCTGGACTCTGGAGGGAGGTCAGGGTGAGATGGTACAGAAGGTTACAGTAGTTTCATAATCACATTATATATCAGTGGGAAAACTATTAATATAATGGGTTACATCTAACATATTGCTTTTCATTACACTTCAGGGTACAATCTATTGGGGTATGGAAAACACCCAATTCTCAGAATGCAATAAATATGCTGCTTTAAAATGGACCTTTAAAATGTAATCTGAGGAGCAAGGTATCCCAAATCCACCACAACTATTCCAACAAATTTACAGTGAAGCATTCGGTTCCACCCTGAAGCATTCCTGAACTTTAATCACAGGCAGCACCGCATAGATTCATTCTATCAAGTATGGTTTGCTAGTTTTAAAAAATACTTTAAAGTATATTAACCAGTTTCCCTGAAGAGGCTAAACCCAAAGGAACGTTGCACTCATCAGGATCTGGGGTGAGCATGGGATAGAGAATTCAACCCTGAGGCCTTTTGCTGACCAGGCAGAAAATGAGCAGATGTGAAAAAGAAGGGGACAGGGTGTGGTTACTGTGGAATTACAGCACCACATAGGCAACAGCCTGCCATTTTGCTTTCATTTGAAGTCGGAATAAGTCAGCGAATATAATAAAAGGTTCCGCCGCATGGAAGTTACGGATAACCCTGGAGGGGAGGCATTAAGCTATGCGTTCTTACAGGAGAACACCAGATAAAACACACAAGATACATTCATGTCAATTCATCCCAGAGTATAAAAGCCATTTGACAAATTGTGAATCATGCATTTTGCTAGCATTACGAGAAACACGTGTTGTTCATTGCGGTGGCTTGGGTGAGTGGCCTTAAAGAGAAGGTGTGGTGGTGGCATTGCTCAATCATAAAAATGAAAGGTAAACTATGGCTCAATCGGCTTGTAGTTAATGGACATATCTACATTGTATGGCAATGTATACATGTTTGCATGTCCCTTGAGCTGCATATTTGCTACAGGAAATATGCATACAGGATTATTCAGTCTGACCAGTGGCCACTGAATGGACAACTGCAAATGACTTGTTCATCTCAAAGGAAAACCGTTGCATTCCTACTTTTTACAAATGTCTTGCGTTGTTGGCATTATATGCACATATTCGGCTGCCTTGCATCAGGGCAATATAGTCTTACAATTTTTTACTATTTTGAGTGTTTGAATTTACACTCTCTGCCTATGTAACAGCCTCACTTTTAGTCAATCAGCAGTGGTATGTACTAGACCTATAGCCTACTGTACGTCATTGCAGAACTGGTTTGAACAGGTTAATGTCGCATATTGACCATTTGCCTGAAGAAGACCCAGCAGTGTTGAAATGCTGCCTTTGTATTAAATATGGGAGCTTAAAGCATTGTTACAGACAGAACAATTTTTTTATCACAGTATTTCTCATTTGTCCTGCACCTGTCAGCAGTGATGGGAATAACGGCGTTATAAATAAACAGCGTAGTAATTAAACGAATGACTGTTTCCCCCGTTACAACGCTGTTACCGTTACTGACAATACAATTGCGGCATTACTTTAATTGAGCTCAATGAAGCGGTTTTCATCTGTTGTTTTCTCTTTGCAGGAACTGCAAAGTTTTTCTCTGGTGTGTGAGTTTGTGTGTGTGTGTCGGGGAGTGGTAGACAACCACAACTGATGATGATTGGCTTAGAGTACATTTCCATCGTTTGCCAACCAACCAGAAGCAGAGTAGGGTGGGTGGTCACTGTTCACTTCACACACACGCACAGACACAGTCGTGCACACAGGAGTTCGAGCGATGGCAAGTCCAACGTGTTCAAAGGTAGCTTTCGCGAACTGTAAGTATAATAAGCACTACTTTTCCCTCGTTGAAGTGAAAGGCAAGAACGTTTATGTAACTTGCAACTTGTGCACAGGAAGAAAGACACTCTCCACGTCGGTGGCAAGTAATTGGAATCTAATGAAGCACCTCACATCGTCACATGCCGCCACTAACTAGTGGCCAAGAATGCAGCTGATAACGTAAGCTCCGCTACCAAAAGAGATGGAGCCACGACATCAAAGCAACTTAAACTAGATTTTTCTCCACCACCGCAAACTCCTGTAACTCAGACTCAGACTAATAATTGATTCTATTTAGTGTCCATTTCATTCATTTAACATTTGTAATATTTGTGTCTTCCAAGTTATTTGACATACTTTATTTTTTTTAAGTAACGCCATAGTTACTTTCCCTGGTAATTAGTTACTTTTATAACGATGTAACTCAGTTATAACTCAGTTACTCTTTGTGAGAAGTAACTAGTAACTATAACTAACTACTTTTTTAAAGTAACGTGACCAACACTGCCTGTCAGAAGGTGGGATGTGCTTGCAATTACCTTTTATATAATGTTGCATATAGCTTCACGTCAATAACATTTCTGAGGCGTAGGTCTCGTCCAGCAATCTGACTACTAAAGGTCATCTTGACTGTAATGATTGCTGACCACTGACCTACACCAAGATTTTTCCTCTGTACTTAAGAACATCCTCTATGTCCCAACACTGAGAAGATTAAATGACAGATAATCACAGACAGAGCCAGACTGCCCACCAGATGTAAAGATCACAAAAGTGTGGTCACTCCAACCCCCACAGTGAGTGAAGCCCAGTGGCCATGTACCGTAGTTAAAGCCTGTGGAAAAAGATGGAACTGGGAGGACACTGTTTATGGATGATTTGATCTCAGTACAGTTTCTGTTCCAAAATATAGATTATATTACAAACAGTGAAGGTGTGTTTTCTAGACTTTTTACTTAAAAAAATAAAAATAAATTAGCTGTTGAAGACTGCAGAGGAATTAAGTAATTAAACATACGTGCACTTCACAGTGTGTGGGTTTCCTGGTAGAAACATGGTAGAATATGTCAATATTGCACAATAGGAGTTTGTTTGTCATAGGATCTGGCCACACAGCTCCACTCGACTCCAATTGGATACAACAGCTTGTTGGTTATTTCCGTTAGACTAAAATCTTTGGCCAATTTTCCATTGTGAAAAAGTGTCCACAATGTGACAACAATGGGTCTACCTGGACTGGTTTCTTGGTTTTAGCTGACCCCTCGTCGTCGTCCGCCTCCTCATGCTCTTTGACACCCTGGGTGAGGTTGGTGTAGTTGGCTAGCTTGCTGAGCAGTGAGGACACCATTGGATTACTGTCCATCTCTTCCTGTGAAAAGTAATTTAACATTAAAGTCTAACACCTCTTACCAGACTGGCTCTCTGCATGACAGTCAGTAAAATGCATGGAGTGTCACAACAACTTTCATAGTTTGTAGGGATGCTCATTTCGCAACTTGTTATCCGATTATTAACCGTTAACTGATAAGATTAAAAGATTCAATTGGCTTTAAATAAAAAAAGTTATTGATGAGTGTCTGTGATCCGTTAAATACACAAACATTTTTTCACAGATTTATTTTAATGTGCAAACAGCATACAGAACAGATCAACAACAGCTGGCGGTTGCGTCACTCGGGTGCAAAGTCCACACTAAACGATACGTTGAAACTAGTTAGTTTCATACTAAAGCTGTTTCGAAGTTTGGTTTCACCAAACTACACTGGCGTAGAGTCGGCACAAACCAAAAGATTGTAGCAGAAAATTTGTTGCAGACGTTTTCACTTTCTGTTGTCAATCAAAGGAAAGTAGCCTTGAAGCAGTGTTTACCGAGTTGTCAAATTATAGAATGAAAACAGTCGGTGACAATCTGGAACAAGCTTGTTGCTTACATGAGGCCTACTGCAAATAATGGCTATATTTCATTAACACAAAACAAAATGTTGATAACGCTTGCTATGCGTTATGTTACTAACTAAACAATATCTGCCGAGCGCACCCATTCCATTGAAATTACCATTACGGTCCCCCAGAAAATAAGTGCAAGTTGTCAAACACTGTGTGTGTTGTTTTTAAGGTAACATTATTTTGTCGGCTATAATGCATCAGGAGCATGATGAATTTTAGCCGATAACATCCCAGCAAACACGGAGCTGGCGAACTACCGGCGGTTACAGCTGATGGTCCGCTAGCTTTTTGCTCATCGTTTAACGGGCGGTCCGCCAGCGCTCATTGTTGGCGATGAGCGGTCTTCCGGCGGGTGAACAGAGTTTTAGAGAGAGTTCCTCTGGGAATCCTACGCACTCATACTGTTGTTCCAGTTAGTTCATCGGCTGCGTATACGGGCTATATCCTAGGCTAGGCTTATATTCTAGATATCGATCTAATAAAAAATACTTTCAACTATTAACAAATTTGGTTACAACAACATTCAATTACAAAACAAACACAGTTAAGTTTATTTTAAAATTCAAAATTGAATTCAGTTCTAAAATATATATTAAAGAAAAAAGGTTTTCTTTATTTACTTCACTATTTTTCAAGATCTAAAACGCTATTCACCTGTCGGTGGACCTCTTGGCCGGCAGTGGACCGCTGGTTAAACGATGAGCAAACTGCCTGGCGGACCACCAGCTCTGCCTCTGCTGGTCCGCCTGTGTCCCGCCAGCTCTATGCTAGCTGGGATAATATATGCTTCCCAATACTATAGCGTTATATGTTTCTGTACATGACAAAATGAAAGCGCAAATTAATATCACAGTCATCATAAATGTCCAAGGGTTGTCATTTTAAATGAAGAACGCGTTGCAGACGCAAAACAGGCAGCCGGTATATTTCGCTCATCATTACCTATATCTCTCCACCTTTCAAAACTAAGCACCAGGCTCTGGTTACGCGTGTCAACGCGCCACGTGATTTAACAAATATAGGCTATATATACGTAAAAAATAAAACTTCTAAACTGTTTAACTGATAGTATTATTCGGTCTAATGTTTTACTTTCGGTTAACGGTTAAACGGTGAATATGACCATCCCTAATAGATTGTATACATTTTAGTCAGTTACTAGATTCTGTTATCCACAGTAAGTACAGAGAAATCCCCTGGAGCTTTGGTAGCAAAATGTTAGGTTTATAAAGCAAACTAAATTCTGCACACAAAATATTTTAAGAACACCTCTGGAATATCAGGTTTTGGGTCTCCTGTTTACTGAAATGCTATCTACAAATCAAGGATGTTACTTGAGGGCAGGTACCTCAAAGAGAGCCAGGTTTGTCCCATCGTACAGACTTCCCTTGTCATTGTCTGTGTTATTGATGAAAGGACTGTTTTCCTTTGGCATTCCATCACCTGTGGAAATAGAAGATAATGTTTAGGAGAAAACAAGCAAAAGCTCAAACCAACTAATTATTTTTAGGAGAGCAAAATGACTCAAACGACTGAATTTCAGCTCAGCCTGGTGGACATCTACACTTAGAGATTGAGGGGCATAATGATGTCTATTCATTACTATGACAGATGGCAGTGAGAAGCAGGTTTTTATTTAGCAAGCCTAGGTAGACATTTTGAATTTGGCTTGTGGAAACCATCAACAGAGGAAAATGAACATGAGCCAGACAGGGCATGAAGACTAAACAAACAATGGAAATGTTTTGGAATGTGTTTAAAGTCAACAGCAGGCTTGACAATTAAAGTCAATAAGAGGGAATTTTTGCCAATCACTCATGATTATGGTTCTGCACATCAAATAATTCTTCAGAAAGAGTTGCTTCAATATCTCAAGTACAATATACAGACACACATACAGTACATGCATTTATAATGCACATTTTGCTAGGTTTCAGAAGCTAAGCTGATGATGTGACCTTTGACCGTGTAAGGAGCCATATGAACAAACAAGAAACAGGAATGTAAGAGGTGGACACTTTTATGTGTCTCCCCATACTTGACAACACCTAACAGACTGCCGGCAGAACATTCTGTCACCAAACTGTGATATGAACTGGCCATTTTGTCTAGCTTTCTACAGAGCATTGTGCTAAGCAAATGTGTTTGGAGGAAACAAAGAAGCGCAAACTCTATCAAAGGGGTTAAAATATTATATGAAGGCTGGGCAAAACCTTCTTCTGGAAACCAGTGTCCAACTGTATAAATTTGAGTGTCTGAGTGTCAATTCATAAATGTGCATGTAAGAGTCCTAAGCTAAATACCACAGCCAACACTTATTTTTGGGGGGAGTGTTTTCCCCACGTTTCTTTCCACCCAATTACTTATGTCCATTTCCAACAAGCTGTCCAATATTTATCAGACTGATTGATCAATATGCCTTAAGTCGGTACATACTGTACATGGGAGGATTACACATTCACCAACTGTGATTGAATTCACAGACATTACAACAATTTCTAGGTCAGAGAGGCCCTATCCTTGCTCCATGTAATGAATGCATTTTACAACTTATTGAACTGGTGATGCTGCAACCGTACATCTCAGAATTTCTCCCAAATTACGTTCTCAGGAAACTATTTTAAAAACCTGAATTACGTTATATGCCAACATATTTAGGGATTTTTACGTTTGAACTGCACGTTTCATTATTAGGCTATATTTGCACTTCAATTACGTTGCTCCGGTACATTTCATTTAGCGGATTTGTGCGAGAACATTCACAGTTAAGGTTAGGTAGGAGGATACTAACGGTTAAGGTTAGGCATGAGGTTACTAATGGTTAAGGTTAGATATGACGTTACTGAGGTTAAGGTTAGAATTAAGGTTAGGGTTAACATTACAAAAACCGATAATCACGTGTCTGCATGACGCAAGCAATGTAGCACAAAACACACACAAAGTGCCGGTCTGGATTTGAACTCGCGAACACTGGCATGCAAGTCGCGGATTTATACGCCCGTCCACCATCCCCGACCTCAACCCTAGCAAAAACTAAGCAATTTACATGCTACGTCATGATCTTCATATGTTCATATTTAACGTTATTCGAGTGTTTAATTTAGTTCCCTACAAACGTAATTGACCTTGTCATACGTTCATATTTCACATATTTCGGTTTTACAAAATAGTTCCCTCAGAACGTATTTCATGTGATTTAGGGCTAGAGGTGTTGAAATGCTGCATCGATGCAGTGGCGGACCATAATCGATTATAACCAATGATGTTGCTCATTAATTTGCCAGCTGCAGCATAAATATTCAAATGAAAAATAACATTCTCTGTAGCCTAACCCATTTCATCTAGACCTATGATAGACTCAAGTCCCTGATGAGACTTATTTTCCAGACGCTTGAAGCTTGAAAAGCCTGTGTGGGCGCTGTGTAAATAAAAAAGATTGTTTTTATCTTACTACTTGTATTTTTGGATGAAATCATGACCATATGAAGTAATATAGAAAACAGTATTATATTGAATATACAGTTACTTAATGCACTCTGTCAAGTCAAATATCCTATATGGTTTTAATAGAAAAATGTATTTGACGCATCGTGATGCATCGAGATATCGAATCAAATCGAATCGCTGAAATGATAATCGTAATCGGATTGAATCGGGAGATCAGTGAAGATTCACACCTCTATTTAGGGCTGTGATACCTAACAACTATTTCATTTTTGAGTCAAACGTCTTTGTTCAGATCAAAGGTGTAGCCATGGAGACCCCTTTTGCTCTAAACTATGCAACCTTGTTTGTGGGCCAATTTGAAGATGAAATCATTGACAAAACTTACACACACCCTATCCTGAATAATATAATTCTTTGGAAGAGAAACATTGATGATGTTGTCTTTGTGCTCTGGAATGGGACATGACAGGAATTAATCTACAAAAATTTTGTAGCCTATTACAGTAAATGAAAGCTCGAAGTACAAATTCACAATGCAGGTGGACGAGAAAATAAGTAACTATTTGGACTTATGGATCATCAAAGAGAATAATTCTCTACATACAGACCTACATCTATACACAAAGCAGCCAGACTTTGATTTTAACACTAAGAATATGGTTAACAAAATTAAAATGAGTGGTTCAAGGAAAAAACTGCAATAAGGAAAATTTCCCAAATTTCACCAGAGGACTTGCTCAAGACTAAACCAAAATAAAAATAAATCACAAGACAGTGTTTTGCACAAAATACAGTAAGTGTTCAGAGAAACAATATTAAAATAAACATTGGCACATTTTACAATCAGACAAAAATACCTCCAGAGTCCATTTAAACAGTCTTGGCACCAATCCCTGATGTAAACTATAAGTGTGGGTCATGTGCACAGTGCAACAGTACCACAAAAAGTCTTCTTTAAAAAAATGTCATATAGGCGAAAGTCACCATCAGGGGCATAATCTCCTGCAAGACAAACGGTGTTATCTATATTATTACCTGTCCTTGTGGGAAAGCCTACAAAGGACAAACAAATGACAACTAAAACAAAGAATAGCTGAACGCCACAGCTCAATCAGGTTCAAGAACACTGATTACCCTGTGGCTGCTCCTTTTGTGGAAGCAAACCATCCTATTTCCTCATTCAAACAACAAGTAACTTTACTGTACCTAGAAGATGAGGCAACATTAAGATCTTACTTCTACAGAGGGAGGCTTACTGGATATCCCACCTTAAAACATTGGTCAAAATATCAATTTTTACCTCCGAACATTCCTATAAACCAATTTAATTAACTTGTTCTCAGAACTATTTTACCTGTTATGTTCCCTGTTAAAGATGGCTATTTAGTATTATGCTTGACATAAAAGGTAATAGTTTACAAATATCAAATAAAATATATATATATATATATATATATATATCTCCTCTCAAGCATTCATGTTACAACCCTAAAGATGTCAAATTGATGCTGAAACGTTGGTGTTTTAAATGATAAGTCACTTGGAGTAAATCTCTGGAGTGTGCATATTTATTTTTTGTACTTTAATTGACAGGGAGGACATGCATGAGACAAGACAATGTCACTGTGCCCAACTCTTTCCCCGTCTACCCTGGGCAGCACTCTACCAACTTGTTTTGCCCCTAACAGAACTCCTGGGCATAGTTGGAAATGCCATACCCAGGATTCAAACCCGGGACACCATGACACATTTGTCGATGAGGCAGAGACTTAGACCCCTCACCATGCAGGAGGCCCAATTGACGTTAACTAAGATATCAAGCTGGTTACAGCAGGAATGTAAACTTTCAAACTACAGTATTTACTATTTTGGCAGGATATTTGGCTCCTTTCCAGTAATGTAGTCTGTGTCAGTTTCAGAAACAGGAATGGAATGGCAAAGTGTTGTTGACCTGTCAAAAGAACATTGCATTCATATAAATAAAATGGATAGAAAGGCCATTTCAATTCAAATCAATGTAGCAGAACGGTCAGAGCGGCAGACATTTTTAAGTGTCCCTTGCAAAGGTCTAGGGGCCTACTTCCGCATCAAACCGATTTGTGTGTTGTCACCGTGACAACTAACAACAATCGCCATTTTGTTTTGTACTACTCGAATGACCACGCCAAGCAGTTCAATGGCCTTTCTATCCATTCTATTTCTATGATTGCATTTTAACAATGATTTGCAAATCCTGCAGTATGTGTCCTGACCTGTCATTAATTGATTTCTGACATGCCAGGATGACACTTAATCTTCTATCTGGCTAGAGGACGTGTGTTACGATAAAGGTATTCCTGAAAGACCAGTGGGCCGGATTCAAACCAGTGCTACAGAAATGTAGAGCACCGGCTGGACCAACACAGGGAGTATGAACTCTTGACTGCTGTGTGCTTTCATCAGTGGAACTTCTGATGCATGATCCAGCTGCTGTGAATAAGAGGCTTGCAGCCTAAGCCCTGTAGTAATCGTAGAAAAGTCACAATGTCCTTGAGTGATACTGGCCTTTAATGCAGAGCAAGAGAGCAGAGAGATTATGGCCAGTAAATAGATGGCGTCTGTGAGGATAACATACATCCATACAGGGAATCTGAGTAAATTTGTGGCGGAAGCTACGCGTCACTCTCTCTTTAAAAGAAGGTACGGCCCCCGGGTCACCGCTGACAGCGATGACGCTAAATCTCCACAGCGTCAAATCCATTTTGTACCGGGGGTTAATGCCTGTGTGTCTAAATCTGTCTCAATGCTCCTTTTACACATGCTGGAATAGGGTTAGGACGAGGATGCCAAAGGAGTGATCCAGCAAGATTCCTGGTTTATTTAGAGTCACTAGTTTATTTAGGTCCAACAGCAAATTATGTAATCTATTGGAATTTACTTTATGGTATATAATGCCCTTATGTATTGGTCCGATAAGAGTCTATAAATTCTAAGAAGTAATACTCAAGAATAACAAATTGTTTAGGTAGGTTAATCATCAATTTAGCATAAGACCAACAAAACAATATCGGGAGCTATATTGAGCTATATTCTAAGGTCTGTCCTAAATGTCAATAACACAGCAGAGCCCACACACGTCCAGTGATGAAACAGCCCATGTCCCACACTTGCCCCACATGGAGCTCAACACAACTTCACCATGCCAAAGGAGACGAGCCTGAGCCCCGCCAAAAACAGGAGGACACCACGTGCCAGAAGAGACATTTTATGGTACGTTACTTATATTACAAGGAGACAACAAGGAAATGTCCCATAAGACAACAAATAATACTGGGAGGTCTGTGTAAATATATACCAGGTCTGTACATATAGAGAAGCTGTATTGGTGAGCCCAGTCAGTGTTTGAGATTGTGAAGGGTGGTAGAAGGTGGATGATACATTTGTGTGTGTGTGTGAGTCGGCTGAATGAGTCTAAATGCGCAGCATGCGTTGGCGTGTGTGTCCGTGGATAAAGCTGGAGCCAAGGGATCTGGACGGAAAACATCCCTGGAGACAAGGTCCAGTTTCAGGCTAGCCGAGACCAGGTTCATGACCCAGTTAACAGACATGGGACGTCATCTCCACTGGCATCATACATGTCATATACACAATGATCCCCTCTTCAAATATTAACACCTTCTACTGATCAGTCAATCTGAAATGCACCTCCCCACAGAATGTGTATAGTCCTTTAAACACTAGTGAACATGATATGATATGTGCGTGTTTTGCAACTAACCATGACATTTCTTCCCAGAAGAAAACCTGTGAACCACCGTTCTATCCAAAATGCTCAATTTTCACTCCAATATATATTTTTTATATATATATATATATATATAAAAACAATATAATTTATATACCATTGAACTAAATAATAAATTGTTTTTTAATCATTGGAATACAACATTTTATAAACAATTATACATTTATTATAAATTAAAATATCACAATATTCTTATTATTATTTTATGTTACTGTAGTGGACTGTATTAATGTGGCCACATACTTGCGTGAAATGGTGGATATACTTCTAGTAAGAGGACCAGAAGGAGAGAAACATAGACACACAGGTCTGATTGGGCAGACTCTACTGTACATTCTCTGGCTGACTGGGTTGCCTCTCCCCGTCTTGTATTTCCTCGGCCAGCTGCTCAAGAAAAAGGGCCAAATTCTTGACATTCTTCCCAAAATCTGCGCACAGCACAGACCATGCCACGATTCAGATGTGCTCAGATAGATGGAGCCACATGGTCCTGACTCGGTTAGGTGCCGTATATGACTGCAGAGGTTGCATAAAGCTTTGCCTGCTCATGTGTTCATCACGCTTGCCAAGTTGTGGACGGTTAAGTGGTTGAGTATCTTTAGCACTGTAATGTAAGAGTCCTACATTCAATTTAGTGCATTGTTTTTGTAGACTGAGAAAGACCACATCTATCATTAGTATGTCAGGAACATCAGTGGCTATGACAGATGAAGCAGCAACAATGGAAAGTATTCCCTAGTCCATAAACAGTCATTTGGTGTAGTTCAATTACAGACAGGGTGATGCACATTGTTACAAAAGACATAAGCTTTTCAAATAAAGTTTACAAGGTGTCAACACCTGCCGCAAAACTGCCCATGTGGATCTCAATCCATTCAATGAAATGCTTGTACTGCATAAACATATCCAGGTTTATGCCCTAGTACTTTCTTCGAAATCTTAACGCATCATACCGTGTAACTGTCTTTGTATAATTTGCACATTAGCGTATTGTTAGCCCTGCTCATTCTTTTACCTAATTTAGTGTTATTTTTGCACTGCCACGTTAGCCTACATTCTCAATAATCTACCTCTCTATTGTGGACCCTATTCACACTGACAGTAGTGTTACTCCTACCGTATACATCTGAATTGACTATTTATTCTCGATGTAACTTTTTGCAGTTGACTTGGCCAGGTCACGATTGCAAATGAGACGTTATTCTTAATCTGCTTACCTAGGTGAAATAAAATACATTTTATTAGTTAGAAAAATAGACCAGTAGATAGCCTAGCAGTTAGAGAAACAGACCAGCAGATAGCCTAGTAGTTAAAAGAAAAGGACCAGCAGTAGCCTAGCAGTTAGAGAAATAGACCAGCAGCAGTTAGAGAAATAGACCAGCAGCAGTTAGAGAAATAGACCAGCAGATAGCCTAGTAGTTAAAAGAAAAGGACCAGCAGTAGCCTAGCAGTTAGAGAAATAGACCAGCAGCAGTTAGAGAAGTAGACCAGCAACAGTTAGAGAAATAGACCAGCAGATAGCCTAGTAGTTAAAAGAAAAGGACCAGCAGTAGCCTAGCAGTTAGAGAAATAGACCAGCAGCAGTTAGAGAAATAGACCAGCAGCAGTTAGAGAAATAGACCAGCAGATAGCCTAGTAGTTAAAAGAAAAGGACCAGCAGTAGCCTAGCAGTTAGAGAAATAGACCAGCAGCAGTTAGAGAA
>JACXGM010030679.1:0-13154 GCA_016801145.1 Umbra pygmaea
TTTTCATATTTTGCACCTTACTAAAGAAATGAGCATATCTTTTGCACATCCGTTGTGATACAATTGTCAATTTGAATACATTTTTTTAAAGAAAGTTATGGAAATATTTGTTAGTCTGTTTATCCGATTCATCGATTAATCGAAGAAATAATCAACCGATTAATCGATTATCTAAATAATCGTTAGTTGCAGCCCTATAATAGATCATACCAAAAATCGCTTGTTACAGCTGCTCCCATAGACTTCAATGTATTAAAATCATACGCTTGTAACTTTTTAGAGACGCATGAACCACGTGACCGTACCACGTGACATTATAATTTTTTACCCTTCATTGACGCAACTCTCTCTCTCTCTATGGCTCTGGTAATACCATAAACTTGTATTCCCCACCTTCTCAGGTCTCAGGTTTCTCTGTTTATTATTAACACTTTGCACTCTTTTATTACACTTTATTAAGCATTTCTTAAGTACTCTAATTGTGCACCTTAGTGTAACAGATAATTAAGTGTTCATTGTGATTTTAGACTTATGTTTACATTTTAATTACTTGAGTGTTTTCCATGGTTGTGTTGACATTACTGCCTTTATAACTGAGGGGATTATAATCAGTGGAAGGTTAAATTTAAAATAAAAATGTTTAAATGTAATATTTTATTCCTGCTCCTTATTCTAAATAGGTCATAAAATGATCAGTAATTATCGATATCGACCAATATGAAACACTTATATCGTGAGAGTTTTCAGCCATTTTGCCCAGTCCTACAATAGAGAAACAGAATGACATCTCTTCAGTACACACAACTGGTGTGTGCCGCTTGTGAAGGCAAGGCTCATGTGTTCGATTCCTGCTGGGGCCGGCCAGCCGTACGAAAACATCAGCACCGGTTGACCTGCGTGTTGTTAAGACACCCTGGTGGAGAGATTTGCCGTGATAAGCTGGGATTCTCTCCCATGGTTCCTTGTGTCCTCCCCCCTCCTGTTTCCTGGCTCTCAGGCGGCAGACAGAGGAGCCATGGTTCAGGTGTCATGTATGTGTTCCAACAGGACGCCTACAGGCTATTAATGCACTTCTTTTAACCAGGAAAGTGTTATAAATACCTACTCTTACTTGCAGCAACAACCTAGGAGCAGTTAGGGTTAACTGTCTTGCTCAGATATAAAGAGAAACTTTCCGGTTGGCGTTGAGGGGATTTGAACCAGGGTCCTTTCAGGGAGTCAGACGCCCTCACCCCTTTACCAACTTGCCTGTTTACAACTAGGGCTGGAAGTGGCACCGAGTACTTCACTTTGGCTTTCCAACACACGGGAGGCCTTCAACAGGACCGGGCAGAACAAAAGGGTCATTCCGGAGGACCAGCCGAATTTTTCCAAGCAAACGCTTCCCCGGTATGACCTCAGCAACAGGAACCGGCTCACATTGCAGGTTTTCCTTAAGGCTTCAACTCTGTACATCTACAAACCCAGGACACGGGTGCCGACATCTCACAGCAGTTCTCTAGTCCAGCTGATCCAGCCAGACATTAGTTGACACTACATCACAGCAACTCCCGTCCTTTTCAACAACACTTCCGACAGGTTGATACAGCGCCACCAATGGGCGATTAATCGACATTTGGTAAATGCCAGATCTCTATCGACATTTTGACCAAAGCAGTTTTTAGACGATTTCATTACTGGTAGATGGTGAGAACCTGAGAAAAACACAGAGTCTGTATCTGAAATCTGTCTTGTTAGTTGTGTGTGATTAGTACCAAGGCTATTTTAGGAAGCTAACAGGAAGTCATGAGAACACAGTGGATGCCTGGGCGTAGGAAAGGACAGAACAGATATAAAGACTTTCAATTTAATAGGGAGAAACTGAGAATCACAGCTCGTTGATCTGTGACGTGTTGCTATCAGATAGGGACAGCCACTAATAAGTAACTAACATTTGTTTGAAAGTGATTTTCCATTGCCATTGATGATTTCAAAGTTTAGGGAGGTTTTTGCCACTACTTTTAACTTATACTAATCTGCGACAGCTGTAGTAGTGGTAGCAATAGTAGCAGTAATTGTAGTACCTACATTGCAACAGGTTTACTTGCATATGGGACATTTTACTGCAAAAATATAGTTGGTGAGCGTAATCATCCCACACATGATCTGACTAAAGGCTTCAGTGTTGGAGGAGCAGTGCAAGAAGAATCGTCTGGCTCTGTGACACGTGGTTGGATGAAACATGTGAGCGCCCCTCACCATCCCACAGATCTGTTTAAAGGAGTTGGCAATAAGGCGGGGTAAGTGGGAATTGGGAAGGGAGGAAAATGCTGAAATTTATCCAAAAAAAATTCTGATGTTTTCCGCAAGATTTAAGAGATTCGTATCAGATTGATACAGGCCAGCTGTATGTCACTGTCATGCAGCCCCTAACAAGCACTCTCTACATTCTTTGGATTTGTGCGTATTTCAGGCATAGTATGATGCAT
The DNA here is from genome assembly GCA_016801145.1 of Umbra pygmaea. Taxonomy (NCBI): domain Eukaryota; kingdom Metazoa; phylum Chordata; class Actinopteri; order Esociformes; family Umbridae; genus Umbra; species Umbra pygmaea. The sequence goes on from JACXGM010030679.1 coordinate 2,469, forward strand.
TTTGTTTTTACTAAATAGTTGACGGGGTGGCTGTATTAACAAAGCATTAAGTACTGTTTAAAAAAAAGTGCCTTGTGCGCAGCTGGCAGACATTTATGTAGCCTGCAAAAATGTAGCTTGATATGATTTGATTGACATTTCTGAAAATGTCAGTTCAGTTTTAACTATCTAAGCCGTTATATGTTAACAATGAAACTAGTATTTTTGTATGGCAAACTACATTTAGTCATGCTACATATCTATCAAACAGGCTCTGTACCAGAAGAACTGACAAAAGAGAAGTCTCCTCACAAAACAGACAACAAAAGATTAACAACAAAGGTAGGATAAAGTGTTGTGTAATCGGTACAACTCTATACTATATTCAAGGTCATAAGAGTGAGTTTAAATGGGGGGGTTACTACACCCACAGTACTGTGCAAAGGTCTAGGTCACCATAGATGTTGTTTTACTCAAATATAGTTGTATTGATTCACTTGTGGTCACATTATTGTCAGTAGAAAAGAGCAACGTATGTATTTCCATAATAACAGCTTTGGGCACTGAAGATACCAGTTGGTTAAGTTTAGCAAGTGGAATTTTCCCCCTTTCATCCATTATGCTTCCGCTGCGCAACTCTAAGGGTCTTTTGTTGCCTTATTTCGCGCTTCATAATGCGCCACACATTCTCAAATCGGTGACAGCTCAGGACTGCAGGCAGACCATGCTAGCACCCGCACTCTCTGCTTACCCAACCACGCACTTGTGATCTGGGCAGAAAGTATTTTGGCAGTGTCCTGCTGGAAAATGCAAGGACGTCCCTGAAAGACTACATCTGGATGGCAGCATATGTTGCTCCAACATGTGTACATATCTTTCTGCATTAATGTTGCCCTGACAGACGTGCAAGTTACCCATGCGATGGGCACTGACACACCCCCACACCATGACAGATGCTGGCTTTTCTGACAGTGATAACAGCTTGGACGGTCCTTTTCCTCTTTGGCCTGGAGAGCATGACATGTTTTGACACGTTTTGTCTAAGAACTTTTTGAATTGTTTACTTGTCGGACAACAAAACAAGGTGGCACTTTTTGGACAGTGTTGATGTATGGCATCTGCTTTGCCTAGGAAAGACTTCACGTGCATCTGAACAAGTACATTTACAATTCAATCTTCTTTGTTTTTATTAGCATCTTCCTTGCTGTCCCAAAATTTTTCGGAACTGGGGTTGTACATAGGGCTGTGCCGATACAATGATTTAATGATGAATCGCGATTCTTTTCTTCACGATTTTGTATCGATACTCTGGGCTCTAGAATCGATGTTTGCTCATTTTATTTAATGCCGGTAACATGTGAGAGAAAGAAGTAACATAGGTGTCAGTAAGCACTAAGCAGCGGGTGAAACCTGCCGCTATCCCAACCCTTACGAAAGAACTCTGGTTCTTTGAAATTGAAATAACAGCCAACTGGTGATGGGACAACCGACTCTTACGCGAGTCGGAGTCAACCGGACGGTTGTTGGTTGGCCTACCGAGTTAATAGAGCTCAACAGTCCCGCCCCTCGTCCGAGAGAGCTAGGGTTCCGGAAGTAAATTTCCCATTCATTTCTCCCGTTGACTTCTGGAAAAATCTGTATATAAGGAGTTTTAGACCATGCCTTAGGCTAACCAGCTACGACGTGACTCATAAGCATACAAAATATAATTTCGAGTGAAAAAATGAACCGCAAAACATCAAAAAAGTAAAAGGTACAAGACTGTGTACATACTTTTTATTCCGAGTAAAGGAACTACTAATCCCATAAAACATTGCGAGTGTTATCTTTCCACCTTTACATTACTTTAAATTCCCTAACTTTAGCTAATTTCACTTACACAATGTCATCCTTGAAATATGATGTAATCTACAGCTCAGTAAAAGTACTTACGGTTCTCTAACTATCAATACTTTTTGCTACGACACAGGCGTACGACTCGGGCAGCCTGCCAGAGTTGGAAACACAAAGCTTTATCGCGGGCTCAGTAAACATTTCCATAGTAACCTCTAGTTCTGATTTCCACCAATCAGAGGCATCACTGCTGGTTTAGGATTGTGGGTAATGAAGTACTTATCCAAGACATCGCGAAAAAAATAAATTTATCTCAAAACAAGGTTGGTGCCCCATGAACTTTTGGCATCTATATGAGCATATACAATCGCTTGGTCATGTCGTTGCTGATTTTAAGTCTACCATTGACGGTTACGATTTTATGGCTTATACTCGAATTGTCAATGGAGAAAATGTATTGTATTCTTACTTCCGGAGTCGGCTGTGGGCGGGACTGTTGAGGTCTATAGAGTTTGTCACCGGTTCGCGTGCCCACAGGGGGAGGAGACACCCATTTGATTACATTAGACTCAAGCAGTACCCTCGGTTACGGTCTCGTTCAGTAGCCTCTCCATGTGACAGCCTGTACCATGCAGCCTGCAACATTAACTTAATATAACTACCATGCTATTTGTATGTGATGTACTTCCCCATCGATAATGTGGGTGTCTTGGTTCTCTGCAAGTTTGGGTTATTAACCAAGCTTTGATTCTAGTGCATAGATGATTGTGTTCATGGCAATTCCGCTTGATTACATTAGCGTCGTTGCACGGTTACTTTCGGTCTCGTTCAGTAGCCTGGTGCGTGGTCTCGGCAATTCCGCTTGATTACATTAGATTCGAGCGGTTGCACTGTTACTTTGGGTAGGGCATAATAAAATGCTTAACGTGAAAAAGCTTAACGTGGTTTAATGTACCTAAACAAGTATCAATCGTCACCAAATTTCTCATGGCCATATCTTGTCATGAACAATTAAGCCTGTCAAAATAACTAAACCGAAGTCCAATGATTATAGAAGTAATCTTACATTAAAGCTTTCTTCTTCATTGGCTCCAATGGTGAGGAAAAGGCTTAACGGGATTTAATGTATCTAAACAACAATCAATATTAACAACATTTCTCTCGTATTTCTCATCATAACCACTGAAAACTATAAAAACAACTAACCCAAATTCGTTAAGTCTTTCTGCTCCATTAGAGCCTATTGTAAGGAAAAGGCTTAACGTGATTTAATGTACCTAAACAACGATCAATAATAACCACATTTCTCACTCATATTTCTCATCATAACCACTGAAAACTATAAAAACAACTAACCCAAATTCGTTAAGTCTTTCTGCTCCATTAGAGCCTATTGTAAGGAAAAGGCTTAACGTGATTTAATGTACCTAAACAACGATCAATAATAATCACATTTCTCTCTCATATTTCTCCCCATAACTTGTTTCTTCAGTTTTCAGTGGTTACGGGGAAGAATATGAAAGAGAAATGTGGTTATTGTTGATCGTTGTTTGGGTAGGCCTACATTAAATCACGTTAAGCCCTTTAGGTGTTGTAAATATGCTCTCAATATACCTTACCTGACACTGCTGTTGATATCCTGCCGCTAAGTCGCACTGGTTAAACTATTCTGAAGGTGAATCCTTAAATGTATACGTTTTTTCAAATTTAAGTTAAATTTCTTATTAGGGGTAATATTATTAGACTGTATAATTCAAAAGACAATCTTTAAGTAACCCCCATTAACAAAAGATTGCCCTTTTTGAAGTATAAAATTGATATTATTTGCGTTCCTTTATCACTTGAGTAAGTATCGGGATTCAGTTGTGATATTGCAATAAATCGTGATGTATTGAATCTTAACATGTGTATCGTGATATATATTGTATCGCGAGGTACTTGCCAATACCCACCCCTAGTTGTACATACCTCTGAAATCTAAGGTGACAGGTACACCATGCTCCTATGCTCTTGACTATATTTGAATCAGAAAGGTACAATGTGTAGAATTTTGTGTAGTAAAAACAGAAGGGTTTTCTCTTTCAGTAATCAAGCTGTAGAACATGTATTGTATAATATTTGAAGTAAAAAACATTTAGATAGGACAATGATTTTCTACACTATGCAGCGCTTATTTTGCCATAAAGACCTAACGAGTTGTGCTTCCACAGTGTTTGCCACTGGGCCTGTCGTTCTTTGATATTAATGATGCGTTTTAGGTCATGCTCGTTTGTGTAACAAAGCACTGTATAGTGTATGTAGTCATTATCCCATATACATCGCATTTCAGATTTTTTAAACAGAGAAATAAAATGTCCACAGCATTTGAAAGCTGGTTACTTGAAAAAACACCTAGTACATATTTGGAAAAGTTTCAGGTAGGTAAGTGTGTCAGGGGAAGGAGGAGTGTATGATGGAGTATGGCAATGAATGTTTATGAAAAGGTGTATAAGGCTGATATATACAATCTGAAAAGTATGTTTTACAGTGCCACAGTAACAATATTTGTATAGTGCGCCTAGATTCTGTGTGCGCCTATGTTTTATAGTACTATATGTAATAGTAGTACTATGTAATAGTAGTAGTAATATATGTAATAGTAGTAGTAATATATGTAATAATAGTAGTAATTAGTTGTAGTAAAAGTAGTAGTACAAGTAACAGCAGTAGAATCGAACAAATGTATTTATAAAGCCCTTTTTACAACAGCAGTTGTCACAAAGTGCTTTGACAGACACCTGGCCCGAGACCCCCAAGAGCAAGCAACACAAGTGATGCAGAGTGGCTAGGAAAAACTCCCTAGTAGGTGGGACCTGGAAAGAAACCTAGAGAGAGGCCAGACTCAAGGGGGTGGCCAGTCATCTTCTGGCTGTATTGGGTGGGGGATCTGAGGGTACACAGCCCATAAGTGGTGGTAGTAGTTCTAATACATGTAATAGCAGTAGTACTAGAAATAGCAGTACACGTAATAGTAGTAGTACTACACGCAACCAGGGTTGTAAAATTTCAATTTACTTGGCTGGCAACTGTTTTGGGGACTTCTTAATTAAATCTTAAATGACCAGGTAAGAGGAGGTCATACCAAACTGGTGACCTTAATTAATAATGTTTTATTATATGTAATTTCATGGTTAGTGAAGAACATAGTTTACCTGGTCATTTAGGTCTTAATTAGGAACTGACTAAAACTTGTGAACTCAGCCGAACCCATGAAGTAGTACACGTAACAGTAGTAATAGTAGTACATGTAATCATAGTACATGTAAATAGTAGTGCATGTAATAATAGTACACGTATTAGTAGTACATGTAATAGTAGTAATAGTAGTATGGTACATGTAATAGTAGTAATATTAGTAATAGTACAACATGTAATAATAGTAATAGTAGTACATGTAATAGTAGTAATAGTAGTATGGTACATGTAACAGTAGTAATATTAGTATATGTAATAGTAGTAATAGTACGACATGTAATAATAGTAATAGTAGTACATGTAATAGTAGTAATACCAGTAGTAGTACATGTAACATTAGTAATAGTAGTACATGTAATATTATTAATAGTAGTACATGTAATATTATTAATAGTAGTACATGTAATATTATTAATAGTAGTACATGTAATATTATTAATAGTGGTACATGTAATATTAGTAATAGTAGGCCAGGTAATAATAGTAGTACATGTAATAGTAGTAATACCAGTAATAGTACATCTAACAGTAGTAATAGTAGTACATGTAATAGTAGTACAGGTGTTGACATTAACTTTATTGGCCTGTATCTGTCTGGTATTTTAAGTTGTGTCTGTAATTCCAGGAAGCAAGCAATACACATCTCCCCGTGTCATATAGATACTAGGGAATTTATGGTAAAACAGTGCCATTTAAACGTGCAATATGTAATTTTTGGCCGCCAGGGGGCTCTCAATCAAAACAATAGCAAAAGATGTACTTGGATGACGTCGGGAGGTTGCGTGGGATGGGATCATGGGTTTTGTTATCGTCGTCAATGACAACCTTTCAATCTAGCGTCTCCGGCAGAAAAAATTTCACTGACAAAGTAATATATTGTTGTAAGTACACAACTAAGAAATATATATATGTATAGTGATGTTTGCTTTTAATGCAAAGTATGTATTTTGTTATTGTTTTGACTGATATTACATATTGTACCTTTAATATATTCAGGGACGTATTTTTGTGTAACAACAACTTTCATTTACTGTTGATACAGGGTGCTGCCAAACTGTAAAATTTACTTGGGGGTTGTGAAATATCTCAGACTTCACGACTAGGAATTCCCACTTGGGTGGGCGTTCCAGTTGAAATTCCAACTAGGAACTCGGAATTTCCAACCTCCGAGTACAAATGAAATGCGGCATAAGTAGTAAAAATAGCCAACTCAATTCACTGTGAAGTGCATCACATTTACAACATGGCCTCAAACTAATATGTTGGTCACACTCTGGCAGGTAGATACAAACTAAATCTACCAGTTAGATTTCTTAGCCGATATGTTTGACAAGTTCTCAAATAAAGTATGTATTTTGAGTTAGAAATAACATAATATACTCTGCTGCATTTCTTTTCACTTCTGTGACAGAGACATAAGATGTGACAAATGTTTAAGCTACCCTTTAAGTACCAGGGTCAAGGTTACAATTAGGTTTAGGGTTAGCATTGAGGGTACTTTCAGTTTCAGTAGGTTTAGGGTTAGCATTGAGGGTACTTTCAGTTTCAGTAGGTTTAGGGTTAGCATTGTGGGTACTTTCAGTTTTAGTAGGTTTAGGGTTAGCATTGAGGGTACTTTCAGTTTCAGTAGGTTTAGGGTTAGCATTGAGGGTACTTTCAGTTTCAGTAGGTTTAGGGTTAGCATTGAGGGTACTTTCAGTTTCAGTAGGTTTAGGGTTAGCATTGAGGGTACTTTCAGTTTCAGTAGGTTTAGGGTTAGCATTGAGGGTACTTTCAGTTTCAGTAGGTTTAAGGTTAGCATTGAGGGTACTTTCAGTTTCAGTAGGTTTAGGGTTAGCATTGAGGGTACTTTCAGTTTCAGTAGGTTTAGGGTTAGCATTGAGGGTACTTTCAGTTTCAGGCATTATGGGTTAGATTTGAGTATTAGGGGAAATTTTCATTTTATTTATTTAACCTTTATTTAACCAGGTGGGCACGTTGAGAACAATTTCTCATTTAAAACGGCGACCTGGCCAAGATAATGCAAAAAGGTGCAAGTACAGAAAGAATGATGAGTTTAAGCACTAAATGTAGATTTAGGTTAGGGTTATGGAGAAGTTTAGGTTAAAGTTAAGGTTAGTTAACATGAATTCTTTTGTTTTCTGGTCCCAACAAGGTTAGCTATATATGACTGTGTGTGTGTTTCTCTAAATGGGAGTTCTGTAAATGCGATACGGAAGACAGGTCACGCAGGAAAAGAAATTAGGTATGTATTATAGAACCATGAAAATGTAAAACTCCCGTTTCCAACCATCATCCCCTCGTCTTACTCACGCACAACTAAAACAACCACACACTCTTACATCATCAAAAAGGGACAATCACACACGCATACATCATCAAAAAGGGACATTCTTTGAAGTACGTCCCAAATGTGTGGGCTCTCCAAAACCATCTGTCTCCTGAACCCCTCCTCCATCTTTTCATCCTCCTATTTCCGCTGCAGTATTATCAGATAATGTGGGTTCTTTTTTCTCAGGCAGTGTTTTTCTGCAGTGCACCCACTGTAGCCCGATTACTCAGCCCGATGCACTAATGGCTATTGATGCAGCCCGCGGCACACCACACACACACACACACAGGCTTGCGAACACAAACACAGTTACATTCATAAAATATGTATGGCCGCAGTGTCTGGATACGATGTGTCCAGCAGCCTCTCCTTCAGAAACAACACAGAGCAGACAGAGAGACAGCGTAACACACAGACAGATTAACAGAGAGACAGACAGAGAGACAGACAGAGAGACAGACAGAGAGACAGACAGAGAGACAGACAGAGAGACAGAGAGACAGAGAGACAGAGAGACAGAGAGACAGAGAGACAGACAGACAGAGAGACAGAGAGACAGAGAGACAGAGAGACAGAGAGACAGAGAGACAGAGAGACAGAGAGACAGAGAGAGAGAGAGAGAGGAGAAGAGAGAAGATAGAGCCACCCCACTGTGCAAAATAATCATAAAAGTGCCAGAGTTGGTGTAGCGGTCTAAGCACCCGACTCTATTAGACATATGCCCCATGGCAACGGAGGTTCAATCCCCGACTGGGCAGACTGTTCGTTCCCTTCCTCTCTGTCTTTCCCTAAATACCCGTCTCCATTAGCTTCCGATTCCTACTGTCCGGTCGATACAAAAATATCTTCCCAAACAAGTTCTTAAAAAAAGACATCTTCTCACTGTCTACTCAACGCCTTATCAATGTCGTTTTCTCTGTGGAACAGGTTAGCGTTAAGCTAAAAATCACACAACAGACATTAAGTCAATGGTGTTATTAACGTGCAGGTAATTTTGAAATGGCCAATTCATATTAGGCAAGGATCTACTGCTAACGTTGTTCTTTGTTTAATAAGCTATATTGACACATTGCTATGGAACTTGTTGGGACTCGTGGTGAAGTGTTTATCACTATCATTAGCATCAGGGTGGGAAATTAACACCCGCCACCCGCGGGTAGATTTTCACATTGGCGGGTAACTTTTCCCCATCTACCAGCCACTCTGGCGGGTGAATTGTACAACATATGATACGTTTTTTGTTTTTCTTATTCGGCTACTTTAAACATTACTTGTTTCGGATTGGAGATAAATGCGTTTGACAAAAATGCGGAAGCTTACTCATTAACAAAGAAAGATGCACTTCTGTCGAGGTGCATATTTGATTGGTTTTCGTGGAGCTAGTCTGTTAGAACTCCAGCCTAGCTGCGGTACCATAAACATGGTGCGGAATAGAAGAAAAACAAATCCATTTAGTTCCCTGTATTTAGCCCGCGTAAACTAGATTAACTCAATATAGAAAATGTCAAAGACAAAACGTGTATAATTACAGATATGGGGAAGTTGATGTGATTTTGATACAATTTTATGTTATTGAAAAAAGAAAATCACACACATACAGCACGGAATTCTAAACGCTCATTGGATGATTCAGCTGTCACTCAAGTCACTCGTTTAGTCTCCGATAATGATTGGATTCTGATTAACGACGCTCTCGTTTTCCCAGAGACATTTACATGCCGAATGTCCAACTTCTCAACTGTAGCTTAGTTAATTAACAGTGGATTCTAATTCAAGTATTTTACATCTCCATAATATGGTTTCTTATTATATTTAATGTTGTAAGATGTTTCGTTTCATTATTGAAGAAGCACTTGCAACTTTGATGGGTGATTATTGGGGGTCAGAAGGCTCAGTGGTTAGGGAGTCTGACTAGTAGTCAGAAAGTTGCTGGTTAGATTCCCTGCTGTGCCAAATGTTGTTGTCTTCAGGCAAGGCACTTCACCCTAAATTGCTCCAGGAAGAATGCCCCTGTGCTTAATGTACTGTAAATAAGTCTGGATAAGACTGTCTGCTAAATGACTAAAATGTAAATCATTTAACCAATGCTTCAATATTTTTATTAGTAATCCCAGATGTTTTCCAAACATATTATTAGAAAATGAATGTACAAATGTGTAAATATTATGGCTTCGTCAGGTGTTACAACAGCTAAGTTTTACACCTCTCAAAGTTGATACTGCCTACTGTTGCATGAGTGATTAAAAGTAGCTGACTAAAATATGGTAGTAGGACATACAATTATCAAACAGATTAGCACAATTTGTCAATCAGCTAAAAATTATTCATCTCAGACTTGTCTTCACTAAATGTCCATTTATTAATTGACCTATATTAATAACACATGTATTCATAGTGAATTTAATGTATTGAAGCAATATAGAATATACTAGTGTGTTTTCTTTTATGTATTTGAATTTGTTAAAAAGTGGCTGGTAAAATTTTGGCATCCGGCTGGTGGACAAAAAAGTTAATTTCCCACCCTGATTAGCATGTACACACTAAGAATACCTTATAATCCTTTCTTGTAACTACTGGTACATTTTTACATCACTGCTTATAAAAATGCATTCAAAGAGCCAGTACTCTTTTAAAAGCAGTTTGAATTGTTATTTTAGAATAGAATTTTAACTTTTGATATTTATTGTACCTTGCTAATTTTGCACTTGTTTTGGCAAATTAAACCAATCCCATGCCAGAATTTAGAGTGTGTAAAAGAGAGGTTGGATCAAGACTGAAAAAGAAAGGGGATTTTTGCAGTTCCTAGAACATAACGTTCCTATAACCCTTTTTTTCTTGCTTTCCGACAGAAAAAAATGCGGGATTATTTAGTTCCTCGCACCGCCGTTCCTATAACCTTTTTAGCTCCTACTCCAGAGCAGGGTCTTTCCATTTTCCCTTTTCCTAGGTCCACGTTGATTGGTCCAATTTATAAATTACACTGGTCGCTTCGTTTGTCTGTTGCGTATAATGCTACATATCATGGAGCCTTCGTCTTTTGTGTTTCTGTGTTAAGTAGCTAATCAATTTCTATGAATCCAGTCTAGTTTTTAAACGCCGCGGTTCGAATTCCGTTATTAGGACATTATCATCACAACATTATTTTTATAAAATTGTAAAATTTTCAGCCTCGTAATCTGAAAGAACAGCAAGCCGCGGTAGGAACCCAGCACTACTTGGGCTGAAAATAACCAGATCATCCGCATACATAAGATGATTTACACACTTATCTCCTATTATACACCCAGTGTTACAAACATTAAACTGTG
>JACXGM010030680.1:0-13211 GCA_016801145.1 Umbra pygmaea
TCCTCCTTCTCTATATACCTCCTCATTCTCTACATAGACCTCCTCCTTCTCTATATACCTCCTCATTCTGTACATAGACCTCCTCCTTCTCTATGTACATCATCCTTCTCTACATATACCTCTTTCTCTAAAGGACAAATATCGCCTCCTTCTCTATATACCTCCTCATTCTCTACACATACCTCCTCCTTCTCTATATTCCTCCTCGTTCTCTACATATACCTCCTCCATCTCTATATACCTCCTCCTTCTCTAAAGGACATATACCTCCTCCTTCTCTATATACCTCCTCATTCTCTATACACCTTACCCTCACTACATATACCTCCTCCTTCTCTACAGTACATAGGCCCTATATCTCCTCATTTTCTATATACCTCCTCCTTCTCTATATATATACACCCTCCTTCTCTATATTAATCCTCCTTCTCCAAAGTACATATACCTCCTCCTTCTCCATATACCTCCTCCTTCTCCATATACCTCCTCCTTCTCTATATATACCTCCTCTTCTACATATACCTCCTCCTTCTCTATACACCTCCTCATTCTCTATACACCTTCCCCTCACTACATATACCTCCTCCTTCTCGACTGTACATAGGCCCTATATATCCTTTTTTTCTATATACGTCCTCTTTCTCTATATATACATCCTCCTCTATATACCTCCTCCTTCTCTAAAGTACATATTCCTCCTCCTTCTCCATATACCTCATCCTTCTCTACATATACCTCCTCATCTACATATACCTCCTCCTTCTCTATATACCTCCTCCTTCTCTACATATACCTCCTCCTTCTCTATATACCTCCTCCTTCTCTACATATACCTCCTCCTTCTCTATATACCTCCTCCTCCTCTACATATACCTCCTCCATCTCTATATACCTCCTCCTTCTCTACATATACCTCCTCCATCTCCATATACCTCCTCCTTCTCTATATACCTCCTCCATCTCTAAAGTACATATTCCTCCTCCTTCTCCATATACCTCATCCTTCTCTACATATACCTCCTCATCTACATATACCTCCTCCTTTTCTATCTACCTCCTCATCCTCTATATATACCTCCTCCATCTCTATATACCTCCTACTTCTCTACATATACCTCCTCCTTCTCTATATACCTCCTCCTCCTCTACATATACCTCCTCCATCTCTATATACCTCCTCCTTCTCTATATACCTCATCATTCTTTACATATACCTCCTCCTTCTCCACATATACCTCCTCTACATATACCTCCTCCATTTCTATATACCTCCTCCTTCACTACATATACCTCCTCCTTCTCTATACATCTCCTCCTTCTCTATATACCTCCTCCTCTTCCTCTACATATACCTCCTCCTCTATATACCTGATCATTCTTTACATATACCTCCTCCTTCTCTATATACCTCCTCCTTCTCTACACATTCCTCCTCCTTCTCTATGTACCTCCTCATTCTATACATATACCTCCTCGTTCTCTACATATACCTCCTCCTTCTCTATATACCTCATCATTCTTAACATATACCTACTCCTTCTCTATATATACTTCCTCCTTCTCTATATACCTCCTCCTCCTCTAAATATACCTCCTCCATCTCTATATACCTCCTCCTTCTCTACATATACCTCCTCCTTCTCTATATACCTCCTCCTCCTCTACATATACCTCCTCCTTCTCAATATACCTGATCATTCTTTACATATACCTCTTCTCTATATACCTCCTCATTCTCTACGTATACCTCCTCCTTCTCTACATATACCTCCTCCTTCTCTATATACCTCATAATTCTTTACATATACCTCCTCCTTCTCTATATACCTCCTTCTTCTCTACATATACCTTCCCCTTCTCTATATACCTCATCATTCTTTACATATACATCCTCCCTCTCTACGTATACCTCCTCCTTCTCTATACACCTCCTCCTTCTTTATATATACCTCCTCCTTTTCTACATATACCTCCTCCTTCTCTATATACCTCCTCCTTCTCTACATATACCTCCTCCTTCTCTATATACCTCATAATTCTTTACATATACCTCATCATTCTTTACATATACCTCCTCCTTCTCTACATATACCTCCTCCTTCTCTATATGCCTGTCTTCTTTATATACCTCCTCCTTTTCTACATATACCTCCTTCTTCTCTACATATACCATACTCTCTAATAATCTACCTCTATTCCTAGACCATATTTGCACTGAATGTACAGTATTTTTTATCTAACCTAATACCATTTATATATGTGTAACTGTATAAATGAATGCTTTTGCTTTATGTGTAACTTAATGTCGCCTTGCGCCTTGTATTGGCCAGGTCGCGATTGTAAATGAGAACTTGTTCTCAATCGATTAACCTGGTTAAATAAGGTGAGAAATCACTGAGATAATCATCTAGAAATAAATTAATATTGTCTTGCTTAATGTACCCATTGAATGGGTCACTTTAATCATTATCAGAATAGTTGCCCCCCCTGAGACTTTTTTCAGGAGCCGCCACTGGCTGGTTAGGATAGAAAGGTCTCAGAACACACAGTGCATTGGAGTTTGTTGCGTATGGGGCTGCGTAGCTGCAGATCAGTCAGGGTGCCAATGCTGACACCTGTTCACTGCTAAAAGCATCTACAATGGGCATGTGAGCATCAGTAGTGAACCACAGAGCAATGGAAGAAGGTGGCTTAGTCTGATAAATCATGTTTTCTTTTACAACACATGGATGGCTGGGATGGATGGATGGATGGTGTGTCGCCTACTTGGGGAACACATGGCACCAGGATACCACCTACCTAAGCACCTTGTACACCCTTTCATGGAAACAGTTTTCCCTGATGGCATTGGCCTTTTTCAGCAGGATAATGCAAACTGCCACAAAGCAAAAATGGTTCAGGAATGGTTTGAGGAACACAACAATGAGTTGAAGGTGTTGACTTGGCCTCCAAATTCCTCAGATCTCAAACCCATTTCCCATCTTTGGGATGTGCTGGACAAACTTGTTCAATCCATGTTGTTGTCCGTCAAGAGAAATTACCCATTTCATACAGCATATTTGTCCACGTCAGCTGCTCGGTTACCTACGGAAAAGCTGTAGAATGAGCTACATAGTCATAAAGGGTTAGGTAGAGGGAGAAAGGGTAAGAGATTGAGAGGGACAGAAAGATGGTGATATAAAGACACAGACAGATTTTATTATTATTATTATTTTTTAATTTGCTAAAGACAGAAGGTATATAAAGAGGGAAGGGGAGCGAGACGTCACATCTATTCAAGTCCTTAATAGCCCAGCCATCCAGACTCATTAGACACTCCTCTACACATGTGGCTTTAAAGGATCATTCTAGATAAATGTGTTTACACTAGAGCCCAGCAACATTCTATAAACATAACTGCCAGCCCACTATGTTTCCCATCAGAAAAAACACTTCCATGTAGGGTCTGTTGTTAATTAGCTAATTGATGAGGTAGCAGGGAAAGTGACATACTGTAGAGTAGGCAATTTATATTGTCCATGGGAGCAGGTTGGTAGCAAAGGATAGTGGGTGCATATAATGCTGGGTGTATGAACCAGGAGTCAGATGCATGTTGCTGTTTAATGAGAACAGAATAATAGTAGAAATAATTGCCAACTGGCTAGACAGAGAGCAATGTGGGCAATAGTAAACACATACATATAAACACAGGCTTTGAAACACTGTCTCTAATAATGAAGGTATTAACGTAAGTAGCCCGTGGAGCACCGTAAGACTTGTCACAGAGTTACACACATTCAATAACCCACAACCTCCACTAACTAAGCAGGCCTAGAATACACAACATAATGAGGGTTTGGGGGGGTGGAGGAACGGTGGCTTCAAAACGGCAGTGACAGTGCGTGTGCATTTCGAACAGCTACCTGTATGTTTATAAGGGCAATCACAGAGAACACGTATACAGCGATGCACACATGCTGTACACACACACACTTTATTCTTAACAAAATATGTTATACACAATTCTTTCCTTCCCAATAGCTGACATCTAGTATCATCTATTAATATCTCAACCCAAACGTTAATTCTAAATGTAACATTTATACTCAACCAAACCCCATTTTATTTGAGAATTTTTCTTCATTATAAAAGGCAAGTAAAATTGGAACAAGCACAGACACACTGCAATACTGTATAATTTGAACACAAATTCAAATTCAACCCAATAAATATCTTCTTATCAAAATAAAAAAATCATCACCATAAATATTCACATACATACATGTTGGAAGCTGTCAATCTACTTATGCTCTGGTGTCCTGCTCTTCTCATGCTCTACTCATGCTCTACTCTCCTGCTCTACTTATGCTCTAGTGTCCTGCACTTCTCATGCTCTTCTCATGCTCTACTCTCCTGCTGTTCTCATGCGTTACTCCGTGTGAAAGTCAAACACTGTCAATCTCAAAGATGACCCCCCACATACACCTCTTCTGCTCAGCCAGCCCAGCTAAAGACCAGAACATTGTGTGTGTGAGTCAATGGGGTGGACAATGTCCCAAACAATGTAAGGCCCCATCCACACGAACTTGGGTATTTTCAAAACAAAGTTTTTTCTATGCAGTTTGGCCGTTCGTCCACACGAAAAAGCTATATCAGGTCACTGAAACAAAGCTTTTTTTTAAACTCCTGCCAGGGTGAAGGTTTTTAGAAACTCCGGTTACAGTGTTGTCGTGTAAATGGTGAAACCGAAGATTTTGGCTTGTGATGTCCGATTCCGTGCTGTTTTTCCTTTGTTTAACATCAGATTATGGGCAGATAATCAGATTGGGCAGATACTCAGACCACACAGGTTTCAAATAAACGCTGAGTGTTTAGGTATATTCAATGTCCACAAAACAGAGGGCGAGGTCAGGCAGGCAGAGGTTGATACACAATGGTAACTAAAGCAGGTACAATACCAGAATCTGGGAATCGTAGAGAGAAGACAGTTAGTAATTGGTACACAGGGTAAACACGGGCTAAGGCACAGAAGGGCAAGATCCAGATACGTACTCCAAAAGGCAGAAATAGGTCACAACAGGCTATACAAATGAATAACAGGCTCAGTAAGAATGCTCAGACGACAATCAATACCTCACAAAGACTTGAATGAATATGCAGGTATATATAGGGAGGAACACAGGTGTTTAGAATTCCAGTGATTTCGAGCGCAGTGGTGGGGTGCGTTCGCGTGAGCTGAAGTCTTGAGAATTGTGATGCTGTGTTGACTGGTTGTGGTGGATGGAGGTACTGCGGCTAAAGGACGTCATAGCGCCACTACCTCCATTGTTTACATGAGGAGAGTCTGTGCAAAAAACGAATAATAAAAAAGTGTCTGTGCAATGGCGGGCATAGCCAAAATATTGCTGCTAATATCTGTGCTAACAGGGCTTATAACATGTATACCGATACATGCACAGTTAACGCATTATATTGCTGAACAGAAGCGTCAGAATGCAATATACTACTCAGGTCACTGCTTATGACTATGCTCCCATGACAACGCTGGTTTTGGACGACCTACCGGAACAGGTAATAACAATTGTTTAGACGTCTGATTGGCCAACATGACTTTACGGTTATATTGTCACCTGTTGATTTGGCATGCTCTTGACAGCGCATGATAGGGCGTTTTTGCGTTTTCTTGTGGACAGAGATTTTTTAAACCATGCTTGTGTGGATGAATTTTTTTTTTTAAATGAAGGAAAAAAAACTCAGTTTACAAAAGTACCAGTGTGCGCATGGATGTAGTGGAGGCTAAACGCACGTAAACGCCATTTACACACCTCCCAAAATAGCGTTTACCCACTTACAAAGTGCATTTATCCACCTCCAAATGTGTTTATCCACCTCTAAATTGCGTTTATCCACCTTTAGCCTATCGTCCCTAAGCCATTCTAAATTAAGCTTATGACATTTTAGTTTCCTATTGTTCATTATTAGTTTCATAGGTTGTTAAACCTAAAACGAAGTCTATCCATAATGAGCTGCATTAAGGTATTGAGAATGAGATTTCGTCACGACACAGCGCCCCGCCCCCCAGAGATCACAATGTAGTGGAGGATAAACGCAGGTACAGTATATGCCGTTAACCAACTTTTTTATTTGCGAAATAGGGTTTAGTCAACTTTTAATTGAGATAATTATCGTTTACCCACTTAATATTAAGTTCTCAGCACTGAATGTGCCTCGCGTAGCAACAACGCGGTCATGCACTATTCTGTTCAGCAACTCTCATCTTCCCAGTGCGTGTGACTCAAAGACACAGCAGACAATGTGCCAGACAAACATAACTTTTTACAGTAATGTATCAGCTAACTCTTGCATCTGTTTTATAAATAGAAAGACTCATATAAAACAAAGCATTATATTGGAAAATAAGTGTCAAGAAACGGTAAACAAAATATTTGATCATATTTCAGTCAGTACTATCTATCTAGCTTTAGTCAGTCAGTAGCTATTTAGCCAGCATAGCTTAATCAATGCAAGAGCTCTGTACTGTATTGCACATATTTAGCTAAATGTAGCTCAAAGACATACAGTAACTAATAACAAAAACAGGGTTAATAGAAACAAAGTTGTGCTGAGACAGGCTGCCATTCAGGAAGAACACTTGAGGAGAGAGGTTAGTGCTTTTGGTTGTGCAAATTATGTTTTTTCTTCAAAATATATGGCTTCATATTATTGTCTCCCTCCCCAATAAAAACATTAACAAAAAATAATGTCCCTCCAAATTCAAACTCAATTTGTTTGGAGATCTTTCTGTGTGAGCTCATACCAATTTGTCTTAGTCTGTCTTTCTTTGTCTCTTTTGTTCTCTATCTATCTCTCTGTCTTGGATGGCCGACTGAGATGGCCGAGATGGCCTTGGCAGAACATTGATTTTGTTGTCACAGAACCATTTCTGTGTAGATCTTGAGGTATATTTTTGGTCATTGTCTTGTTGGAAAGTCCACCTACAGCCAAGTTCCAGCCTTCTGGCAGAAACAAAAAACCAATTGTCAGCCAAAATTGCTGAATACTTGGTTGAATTCATTATGTCATCAATCTTGACCAGTGCCCCTGGACCTCTGGAATTTAAACAGCCCCAAAACATCACTGACCCACCAGCATATTTCACCATGGGCATGAGGTGCTTCTCCATGTATGCATTTCTGTTTCCACGCCAAACATGGAGATGCTATATCTGACCAAAACGTAAACATTTCGTTTCATCTAAACAGAGCACCTTCCACGAGTTATACTGTAATTTAAATTACATTTGGCAAACTCCAAGCGCAGGGTAAGGGTTTTCTACTACCAACCCTTCCGAAGAGGCCATGGTTGTGGAGATGGCATCTGTTTCTGCATTTTGAAACCTGGTGACCCCAAGACGTCACCAAGGCTTGCAATTTTTTCACAGTAATTTTGGGGGATTTTGTTGGTTCTCTCACCATTCTCCTCCCTATCCTTGGGGGCAAAATGCATATGCGTCCTCTACTCGCAATTTTTTTAACTGTTCCA
Organism: Umbra pygmaea; assembly: GCA_016801145.1. Lineage (NCBI taxonomy): Eukaryota > Metazoa > Chordata > Actinopteri > Esociformes > Umbridae > Umbra > Umbra pygmaea. Next base: position 7,522 of record JACXGM010030680.1, read on the forward strand.
TATCTTTAGAATTTTTAATAATTGCCCTGATAGTGCTCAGTGGTAAATTCTATCTTTTGTGGATATTCTTGTAGCCATTACCAGATTTATGAAGGTCTATGTCCATCTGTCTCTTTTGAACTGCCATTCGTCTGTCGAACTTCTTTCATTTTCTTCATGGTGTTGGATGACAAAGGGATATTGCACGTGTGTTAGCTCATTTTTATACCCTAGTGCCCTCATACTCAAATCTGGCCCTCGAATCCAGATCCACTCCATTTTTTCATTACAACCCTCTATTCACTCCAACCCCAATCTAGCACACCTGATCCTAATAATTAGCTGGTTGATGAGCTGAATCAGGCTACATTATGTGCAGTTGGATTGGAAACCTACAGGGTGGTAGCTCTCCATGAACCGGATTGGTGACCCATGTCCTAGTGCATAGGTCTTCAACCCTCTTCTCAGGGACCCAAAGACGGTCCAGGGATTTGTTGTAGCCTTAAACCTGCACACCTGATTCATTAATGAAAGGCTGGATGACTGGCTAACAAGCCTAATCAGGTGTGCACTAGTGGAACAGGAAGTGATGTAATGGCGAGACATGACTGGACCTTTCCGGTGCAGGGGGCGGAGAAGCAGGTGGTGGAGCTGCAGACATTAGTGGTGACGTAGCCCTTTTGGACCAGTAAATGAGGTGTTGCTGTAGACACTGGTCCCTGGGACCAGTAGAGGTGGTGTGGCTGTAGGCACCAGTTTTGGAGACGCCCTTGGGACCAGTAGAGGTGGCGTCGCTGTAGACACCAGTGTTGGAGATGTCCCTTGGACCAGTAGAGGGGGCATGGCTGTATATGTCACCCATTGGTTTGTGAAGAGCTGATTTACTACAGAAAACAAGCTTTTTTGCAACCACACGTATCGCCCCCAGCTAGAATTCAGATAAAATGCAGGTTTAAGGCACTTCCGCATTTGTGTCACTTTGCCAAACCGGATGCTCGCCCTGTGATTGATTCTTAGGGCAACATTTATCATATGGTGATCATTTACAAAATAATTAGCCTTTCCATTGCATCAATAAAATGTTACATTTAAAATGGTCCAGCATAGTTAAATAGATTGGAAGTTACAAATGCTGTGTTGATGATATTTCAAACCAATTATAATTATAAATGTACAAATTAATCAGGCCATATATCAGTCTAATTTGTCCAGTTCAAACTTGTCGTTCTGGTCCAAGATAATTGTAACTGTTTTTTGTTGCAACCAATCGATACCTATTCCAAGGTAAAAAACATTCTGGTAAAACAAACTCACTCTCATGATCTGATATAGCCTACTGTTGCCTAATTGTACATAGTGTACATAGTGGTGTTATTAATGGTTTCTGTGTCGAAACATAAATTAGTCGTCATTTAAGTGAACATACAAACTTAAGAAGCCTATTCCTAGTTTGAAAGCCCTACTGTTTCTGATTCCGACCTAACACCGTAGATCACAAACACTTCTGTGACATTCAAAGTCTCAAACGTCATCACTCATGTGGTATTGATGCACCAAAACGTCTGTCTTTTCGCTTTGATCAGACTGGGTTGAAATCTCGAGACAACCCTCGGGCTGTTGGGGTTGTGAGTACCATCACTAGTATTTGTCCTGAGAAGGATTAAATCTATGTAAAGCTATTGCTCGTCCATGTCTTACTATGATCTGTACGGTGAGTGATTGTCGCCTTGTAGGTGTAAAGGTTTGTTATTTTGGGCGTCACTGTTGCTGTGCGTTTAAGAAGCCTTTATATTCTTTATTTTCCATATGTACGTGATTGAATAAAATAAGGAACATGAATCCCCTGTGTCTGGCTCCTCTCTCACCACAGGCTGTCACATGCCTGCATTCTGTACCAGCAGCATAGAGCCCTGAATTGCACTGCTGGTTTGCTTCTAAAGCTAAGCAGGGTAGGGCCTGGTTAGCCCATGGATGGGAGACCAGTGCTGCTGGAAGTGATGTTGGAGGGCCAGTAGGGGGCACTCTTCCCTCTGGTCTAAAGATCATTCCCAATGACCCAGGGTAGTGACAGGGACATCTGCCTTGCGTAGGGTGCTGTCTTTCGGATGGGATGTTAAATGGGTGTCCTGACTCTTTGTGGTCAGGACACCCATTATATCCCATGGCACTATTTTTAAGAGTAGGGGTGTTAACCCCGGTGTCATGGCCAAATTCCCAACCAGGCCTCACTTCAATCATGGGCACCTAATAATCCCCCTCCTTTCTAATTGGCATATATATAACTACTCATCTCTCCACCTAATAGCTGATGTGTGGTGAGTGTTCTGGCACGAAAAGTGGGTGCTACACATTAGTGGTGGATGAGGTGGGCTTTCCCCCTAACTGTGTAAAGCGCTTTGGGTACCTTGAAAAAGTGCTATATACATTGAATGTATTATTATTATTATTATTCTCTCCACAACACTCCACCTCATTACAGTAACAGTACAAACCATCACAAGAGGGCACTGGTGGTTCATGCTATACAAGACACAAACCATGACACAAGGATTGTTCACAACAGACCATGACATTTTTACAACCTTTTACGAAAATAAACATAACTTTTCATTAGTGTTAACAATTACCGTAAGATATTCCTCTATATTCAGATATTCAAAGTCATCAACTGCTGCTTATTCTATCACATCTATTTCAAACAACATTTAAACTAGTGCTGCCACTAACGACAATTTTTTTAACGACTAATCTTTCGACTAATTTCTTGATTAGCAAGTGATAAGCAAGTGAAGTTTGACATTGTACAGTCAGTCCAATCTTTTGTTACCAGTTGGCCTGAAATACTCCCATACTTTGGAAGCTTTTATGACTAGTGCTTGATTCAGAGGACCTTTTTCATTATCAAAGCAGTGAAGGCAGGGGAAGGGGGAAGAGGATAGCAGATTAACCAGCAGGGGCGCGCACAAACTGGTGTGGAGGTGAATTACAGTGAGCCGTTTGAGACAGGAGACCAAAAATAAATATGCGCTTAATAATAAAATGACACAGACTAAAAAAATTGACGTTGACTAATTTTCATGGTCGATTTAGTCAACTAATCACGGCAATAAATTAAAATGCTATTGTCCCGACAACACTGGTCCATGGTGCTGAAATTACTAGACAGGTGCGAAGGAATACTCAGAAACCTGACGTACTTTAATGAGGAAACACTTGTGCGAAATAAAGACTTCCTTTATGCAGAATAATCCTCTTCAGTTCTTCAAACACACAAACACACAGACTGACATTAAACAATGAGCGACAGCTACAAACACTCCGGACTGAACATAAATACAAGAGGTTGCAGCTGTAACTAATCAATTGAATAGATTGATAGGTTAACAAAATGTGATCGATCTTGTGAACAGAAAGTGGGAACACAGAACAAAACCAACTCACACAGGACAGTAATCAAAATGACAGTGCACACAGGTGAGTAACTAAAACAAATATGTCCAGTTCCCATAAGGGGAACCGTGACAGCTATTTTCAGAAGAACCATTTCTGACACTGGGTTTAATGTCTTTTCCACCTACTCAAGTCTAGATATTAATTTTAGCCCATCTTCCTCAGTTATTGTAACAGTAGTAGTTTACTGCTTTGTTCACTTCCGTTTTTCTTTGAGCACTGATTCGCTAGCAAAATCCTAAAAACGACGAAGAAGAAGCAAGCTGTACAGCCAATCAGAGTGGCCCACGTCACCACCCCCACAGGCCAACGGCCACGGAAGCCCGACGCCGATTCAACATGTGGAATCGGCGTCGGGCACCTGAAAAAAAGACCAACGGAGACCAACGCACCACGACCGTGAGGGACACACCGAACAGGGTAGAGCAACGGTTGGTTACCGTTGGCCCATATAGTCCAGACGCCCGATTATCGGGTTGGTGTGTCAGGGGCTTAAGATTCACCAAACCTACACTAGTTGTCACTAGGTTTTGATGGTGAATATGATGCTTCCACTATTTCAGTCAATGAATTATAAAAACCATGTATAACTTGACATTAAGTTTCATTTATCTAAATAAATGAATTTAGTGTTAAAACTGTTCTGGAGCATACCTTATAGTTTTTACTTTCACTCAAAATACGTCAATATGTTAGTCTTTTACCGTAGAAAATCAACAAAACATGCAATTTGGTCCCCAGATTTCCAAACTTCTGCATACTACTTTATATAGTTTTCCAAAGATGTTATATACAGTATATGTTTTGCATTTTTGCAACATAAAATACAGCTGAGCAGCTGTGATGTTTAATTTATACAGCCTTTCTTGCTTTAAATGGGACTGTACATTAATGCACATGCAGACATTGAAGGGCTTAAAAGCTGTTGTCTGTTCCCCAAAATGTGCACATATTTGTGTGTGACTTTGACTGTGTTTGTGTGAGTGTTAAGAGTGGGATGGGGAAATATGTCTTGCTAGGCTGAAGATGTTTAGCTAGGCAGCTGTGTGGATTAAGGGCTCATGGCTGGTGTCAGACAACCAGAGGATTATTGCTTTAAAGCTGCCCTTTCTGGCCTGTCCCTGAAACTGAGACCAGGAGCTCCCCTAGAGACCTCCCCCCACCGCCCTGCACATGTCCTGGGACACCTGGCTTATTAAGGCCCTGGATTAGCACACAAAGGAAGGCAAGGCCTTCATTTTTGGTATGTAATGAAAGGGTAATTTAGTGTGGTACTTCAGCATTGCCCATCAATGCCATTCATGAAGGACTCCAGACTCCAGGGTAGGCGATAATATACATGTGTGTGTGTGTATCCATGCTTGTGCCTGTGTGTGCTACATCTTGTGTTTTCCTCCCCACAGCTACAGTGTGGGTAGTGGTCTTTAGTTCAGTCTTACATAACATGTTTGTTCAAGTGCCCTCCCAGATGCCAAGCCACTCATACAGCCCAGCTGACAGGAGTGGAGGAGAGAGGAGGACCAGAAGACAGAGGAGAGAAGTGTAAAGGGGAGAGAATAGAGAGGAGAGGAGTGCAGGAAAAGGGAAGAGGCAGGTGGTCAATCTCCTGTAACGTATGTCTTCAATTCTGCCATGTCCGAACAGGCCCTTTCACCACTCAAGAGGCAGTAGAGAACCAAGGGACAGACAGCTGGAACAAACATACACTAAAACACCCACACTTTTAAATATGCTGAAACTCACCTAATACTAATGTTAACCCCTACCTCTATACATAACCACTCACAATACCCCTAACCCAATGGAAACGTTCACTCCTAACCCTAATCCCTAACTTCCCCATAGGGACCTGCAAGATCTGTTATTTTATTGTCCTTGCAGGGATTTGTTTTATTTTTGACACACACACTCACCCCTATTCTACTGTGATGGGATGTACAGTACGCATGAATGTGAGTCTGGGAGTTGTTGGCATTATCCTCCTTACTAAAGAAGCAGAAAGTGTCCCCTCTTTCTCACAGTGTGACTGTGCAGAATGTCTGGTACCAAAGAGAGCGATGAGGAGAGAGTGAACAAAATAAGATGCTTGTTAGGCAGGAGAGTGAGAGCTGGGGGAGAGAGCAAGGGAGGGAGATCTGGGAGAGTAGAGCTGGGAGGGGTAGAGCTAAGAGAGAGGTATAGCTGGGAGAGAGATGTATAGCTGGTAGAGAGAGGTAGAGCTGGTAGAGAGAGGTAGAGCTGGTAGAGAGAGGTAGAGCTGG
>JACXGM010030681.1:0-13210 GCA_016801145.1 Umbra pygmaea
CAGAACAAACAAACCCACAGAACTAAATACCCAACTAACGAGGGAAGGGTGTGCAGGTGTGGACCAAACAACAGAACTGATTGGATAATCAAACCATGTGAGGGGATCATGTGATACAAAGAGCGGGAAAACAACACAGGGGAGAACCACCATGAAGTGACACAGAACAAGGACAAATACTACAGACATTGTGACACTAATGTCCAACACAGTCAATTTGCGTGGCCTACCATAGATCGCAATGATACGTGTTGGGAGGGGGGACTGATCCCTTGTTAATATTTCTGTGTGGTCTTTAAATCATTAGCAAACCAAAACTTTCTAGCACACGTGTGTATTGACAGGGAGAGCCTAGCCTGTCAGCTATGTATGTCATTCTCTTGCTGCTAGTAGGTCTACTGCTACTAACCGAAAATAGGCAACCATAGTCGTCGTCATGTCGTTGCGCATTGTTTAGAGCAGAATAAGGTGAATAATACATTTGTAATATCATCCAGCCCCTGTGTGCGGTCTTTTCTTTTTCCACACTTTCACTCACTAATCTTAGCTGATAGCCAGCTGATGGCTAGCTGATAGCTAACCGATAGCAGCTATGTTGCCGAGCCTACCTGACCCCAATGACTATTAAAACTGTGTCTGTATGTAATAATATATATATATATATATATATATATATATATATATATATATATATATATATATATATATATATATATATATGTGTGTGAATATTGTGGTGTGGTCTTTAAACCATTGGCTAACCAAAACCAAAACTCTTTCTAGAAAGGGTATTGACAGGGGGAAGCCTAACCAATAAAAAAAAGAGGTCAGCTTGCCGTAAAGCGGTATCTCTGGCCGTACAATGTGTATGACGTCATCGTCATTTTATTTGTTTTTTTTAGAAGAAAAAAGTGACTTAATAAAAATCTAACACCCAGCAGTGTGTATTTTCTTCGCCTCCCCTTTCGAATGCAACATCCAAATTACTAGACAAAAAAATTATTTTGAGAAAAGTGGATTTTGAGGGGTTTAGCTCCATAGACCTCTATTCATTCTGCACTCGCCTGTGACCACCCTCATATGGAACTAGAGTGGAACTGCAACCAGTTCAGAAGCCGGAAGTTTTCAGAGAGTGGAACTTCTTTACTTATTAGACATTATTTGACGTCATCCAAGTACATCTTTTGCTATTGTTTGGATTGAGAGACCCCTAGCGCCAAAAACTACATATTGTATGTTTAAGCATTGGGGCACTGAAGACACAAATTGTTTAAGGTTAGCAGGAGGAATTTTGCTCCATTTATCCATTACGTATACTGTCAGCTGTGACACTGTTCAAGGCCTTCTTTGCCTTATTTTGCACTTCATAATGTCCCACACATTCTCAATCAGATTCTGATTACAGCTTGGATGGTCCTTATGGGATCAAATAAGGGCCAATAATATTTTGAGGTTGTGGAGTGATGTTTACATGTGTAAAAAAAGGGTTTTTATCTGTAGGAATATTGTGGAAATGTGTAAGAAAGTTTTGCATCTTTAGAAATATTTTGTGAATGTGTAAAAACATTTAGCATCTCTAGAAATATTCTGTGACTGTGTAAAAACATTTTGCACTGTAGAAATACTTTGTAAATGTCTGCAAATATTTTGTGCAACACTGGAGTTACAAAACCCAAGTTACGAGTAGCAAAATTTTGACTGTGTCAAAACCAAGGGGCAAACTCAGAGGCAGTACCAAAAAATGCAATTCATCGAATGGCCACTTGAGGCTGGCTGCAGAAAATAGCATTTTCAAAAGACCTCTATGGCAAAATGCCCAAATTTACAGCAGAAATAAACATGTTTATAGCCTGGTTAAAAAAAATGATTTTATGTATATTGCTTATTTCCCTCTATTTGTCAAATCTGGGGGGGGGGGTGAATTTATTTCTACGTCATCCATTTAAATTATAAAAGTTTTATAATTAGGGGCCGTAACCTAATGATTGACAGATGTGGTGCTGGCGCCCTAAAATGTGGTCACTGCTAGCGGGTTGTCCTGTGTGCTCTCGCTTTAACTAATTTCAGTCACTGAACTTGACTTACCTGCTGCTTATCTGTGGAGTTTGTGCTTTACCCAAATTATTGTTGTCAATTATCTAATATGTCTTGCTGTGGGATTAATTGTATTAACAGACCATACAATAAGTCTGCGCTCCAGTTTTTTCAGTAAATAAATTCTAATATATTAATAAGTTAGCAGGAGCCGATGTCTGTGCTCATACTGTAAAGATCATGAAAGATCAAACATGGCTTGTTAGCTTAGCTCGTTAACTAACTAACAAGCCAGCTAATGAATCAGCTCTGGAATAGCCGTCCTGCAACGCCAAGCTGCGTTAACGATGCTAAGTTAATGATGCAGAGTTAATGTTAGAATTTATGTTGATAATTTTTACACATTAAATTTGCAAATTTCCATTAACAAGGTTCCTCAATTAGGTAAAGGGAAGGTTAGTTAGACTGGGCAAGCCAGAGTACAACAGCCGCTTTCTCAGGTTGGAGGCATTTACACTAACAACCAAAGTATTGAAAAATTACAGGCCTCCACACCACCTGAGAAACGGCAATTGCACTCCTTGGGCCCTATTTTAACGATCTGAAACGCAAGTATCAAACGCATAACGCAAGTGACATTGTGGGAGGGTCCCGGGCACTGTTGCTATTTTACCGGCGGGATAAATGACTCTTGCGCTTGACGCAAATGTAAAATGGGTAGGTCTGAAGTAGCTTCATTAGTCATAGGTGTGGTATGGGCGTAACGTGCAATAAACCAATCAGAGCATCTATCGGATTGCTATTATAACAGCATATTGCTATTGATTTTTATTTTTTACAAAATGTAAATAAAGAAATGTCACAAGACATAGTTTCCGTTGTTTTGGGCTAACTCTAACTGAATCACGAGGTTATGAATGCATGGTAATATTGTTGCAATGTAGTCTAACATTAGAGCGAGATTACTTTCCTTGCTGCTGGGGCATTTGGGTTAAGTGTCAATGGCACATGCATTTCAACATCACGTCTCCTTAAGTACTCTAATATTTCCGAATTTATGTCATGAACACATCCATGATTCATGGACATGTTATTTTACACAACATGTCCATGATTCATGGACATGTTGTGTAAAATAACAAGCCACAAAGAATGCTGCACTCTTGAGTAGTGTAAAGTGCCTCCTGTCATATCCAAACACCTGACACGCATTTTCAGTGTGCCGAATGTTCCTTCACGCACTGTTAAACAGCATTTCACGCACTGTTGCTGGCATCAAATGGTGTCATCCTCAGCCATGTCTTTAACGGATAGTATTGTCCCTTTCACAGCCACCCATCCAAGGGCGGATTCCCATCAAAGATGGCAGAGTTTGCCATAAATTAGTTGTGGCTTGAGCCGGGGTAATTCGCAAAGACATTGGTGATTTTACTATTAGCATCGCAAATGACTTGTATGTTCATTAAATGGGTTCCCTTGCGGTTGATGTATAGCTAGTGCGAATTATTCATTCTTAATAATTTGGGTAAATGTGTGCGCTAGATGTATGCCTATTTTTTCACATCTTCGGACACCACAATGATTTCCCTCGTGTGGTAATATTTTTCCTTCAAATTATGTAGTGCAATAATGGGAACTGCTGCATTTGTGTAGATGAGAGCAGCAATAAAGTCTATGCACGTTGTGCACACGCTATTATGGCCAAGCATGCGCCCTTAAAATAGCATCTGAATAACACACTACTGACTTTTAACCAGCTTTTTCCTGGTCAGTGGCGGAATTGTTTTTGGGAACTGCAAGATAGCACCAAGGGAACATTTGCGCCAGAACGTGCCTTTTCTTTTTGCTGAACCGCCCAACGAACGCAAGTTCATTCCCTAATTTACCGACACGCGTCTGTGGAGGGGAAAGTCCCATATGCGTTGGGTGTAAGATAGGAATTATGCATGCGTTGGTGTAAAAAGTCAATTGCGCTGGGCGTAAGATAGGGCCCCTTGTGTGGCCTGTGGTCTTCTGACTGCACGTGGTTTTAAATTATTTCATTACTTTGGTTGTTAGTGTACATTTTTGTGCTTTGTCTGTTGTGTACATTTTAATAGAGACTTATTAGCAATTAGAGTTATAATAATATGTCTGTAAAAAATTGATTTGCATGTAGTAGGAAAATTCTTTGAGTTTCCACAGTTTGGGCAGAGCGGACAATTAGATATTTTACAGCGGCATCTCAGATGGTGTCTAGGCTCTCGGCTGCTTGGGGTTTTAAGATTAAATGACTATTTTCATTATTTTGCGTCTTTACTACATTTTAATAATGGGATGTTTAATAGAAATAGGCATAACGAAGGCTAATTAAGTAGAGACCAGCCAAGCTTTGACAAAAATGCATATCAAATATTGACTTTTAATCTCACGATGCCTATCAGTGAAAGAAGCACTGCCATCATCTCCAAATTGTGTGCTTTAAGGGTTTTGCTTGGCCAGGAATTAGCCTGTTTTCTCTGCACCCACCCAGGAGACTTAACCTTGGAGGACCTGTCCTCACCAGCCTGGGATTCTGGACTTTCTTTTCATTTATCACGCCCTGGAACGGAAACCCTAACGGTTTTACCTGGTGCCCAATCACTACGTCAAGAGCCTACCATTCACCAAGACCGTGAACTGATGTTTAGCAATGTTGATCTCTGTTAATTTAATCCAAATGTATTTCCGGAAAAGAATAATGCTCAATCATAAATCGGATTTATGTGATTAATGCATTTGAACATACACTACCATATCATTTGTGCCTACATTTACATATTTACATTTAAGATTTGTTCTAATTTTGCTGCTCTGAGTTTATTTAAAAATGATTAAGAAAATAGGATGTTACTGCAGCAGTTTGCTGAAAACGTCTGCTGGAGGCAACAGCTGTTTCAATTCTCATTTACAGTACACTTCTGTTCTAATGTGTGATCATGTGCTGGAAAAGTTAAGTTGTGTAAACTATTGCTGTACCTGGCCGCAATCGTTTTAATGCAGATGTGCATGCACATGAACAGCGTACGTTAAGCATTTGATCTATTTAAAAAGAATAGTTAATCTAAAGTATATTATCTTTATGCTTCACTGTTAACCATTATGAGATTAACTGCCTCTTTAAGATACCTTATTTAGATGGGCAAGGCTGTTGAGGACTGATTGGAGATGTTTGTCTTTCCATGCGTTTAAGCCTGACAATGACCGCTCTGGGGAAGGGAGCTCTACAAAACAGCGAGCGCAACGGATGGCTCTTGTCTTTAAAGTGTACACGCGCAGAAACATATTTGCACAATAAAGGCATTTTTCATATCTTGCTCAAAACCAAACTCGACTATAGCGTCACCTGGGTTCCATCGTCTTACAAAGATTTTCTCGTAACATTACACATTACACATAACGTCGTGGTAATTAAAACTGCGGACTAGAAAGCGCTAGTGTGGAGAATTTTTCATTGTAATGATAAATTAACAGAACAATAACCAATAAGTTGAAAATGCAATGTAGCACAAAAGAAGAATCTTTACATGGAGTGTGTGACAAATGGTCAACTAGATATCCTTTTCTTAGAATGCATAGAAATGATTGTTACATGATTGTGGAATATTACTCTGTACTGTTTGGTCTTCCGTAAAAGCTTTAGATCTTGCAAACAACATGGAGCAGAGACAAAAATGATACAATGTTAGGAAAGGAACTTACAAAATGATGGGAGAAGTTAATTGACTGTAGAATGCAGATAGCTTTAGAAGACAAAGTAAGGAGACAGAAGGACTGGCCTGTTGATTTAAGCTAGGATGCTTGAAGCTCACCACATCTGGGCTGACTGTCTTTAAATGCTAATGGACAAGATCTACTTCAAAGCAAAAGGTCTCCTTACATACAGTTGCCAAATGGAAGAGAAAATGCATCTCTTGTTAACATATGATTGGTGGGTTTTAATTTCAAACTGTTACAGTACTGACCAATAGTTATGAGTATCGAGTTTCTGTTGAGTGATGTCATGATGTCTATATATTTTGGGAGTCCTGGTGATTCAGCACTTCTAATCTGGGCTAAGGATGGGAAGTCAGACGTTATTTGCTTGAATAAAGTCTTATTTTGCTATAATTATCATATCTCCAGGTCTCTGAGTGTAATTAATGAATTACTAAATGCATCACAAAATACACAAAACTAGCAATGATAAGTAGCATACTGTTAGCATTTAGCTTAGCTTCTTACTAACTTGGGCCCGGTTCCCCAAAACGTTCTTATCGCTAAGTAGTTCTTAACCTATTCCTTAACCTCTCTCTTAACCTTATGGCACGGTTCCCGAAACGTTCGTATGCTAAGTATATCTTCTGTAAGTCACACTTTCGTAAGGTTGGTCTGGACCATTCGTAAGCTCTCGCTTAGCGGTGTTTGAGCTCAAGCCGCTAGTCGCCACCATTGTGCAGCAGTTTTTAGAAATCAGTGCAGCGTCAAACTATGACAAGTCAAACTAGTACAAGTCATATTATGGTATGTTGACAATGTTGTAGCTGAACAATTATTTTATGGACATTTTAAGACTAATAATAAAATATGTTCGCAATGGATACAGGCCTATTTATGAAATTGATTTAATTTGGTATCAGAATTAATATGTTGTAATTAGCCTAGGCTATTTCGTAATGTCATTAAAGCGTTTAAATTGGCAATCACTTTTGATAATTAAAGTCTGGCAAACAATTTGGCTCTAAATGGCTAAGATCTAGAAATGGGTAAGCATGGTGGTGTCCAGTTAGCGACCAACTATGGCAGTGATCAAACGTGTCCTTGTATTGAATCAAAGACGACTCAGAGTCCGCGGCCATGTCAATTGTTTTATTCTGCAAAACTTTTGACATTTTGCCTGACGTGGGTATATTAAAAAAATGTCGCCTCCCAAGACAAGTCATTATGGAGCTGCTGGACCTTCTCAGACTTGCGCTTGCCAGGCTAACGCGGCGGAATATTGCTTTAAGCCCTGAAGTCCAGCTGCTTGCAGCGCTAACGTTTTTTGCTACAGGGAGCTTTATCAAGGTCGTGGGAGAAAGAGCCTGCAATGTTGCACACATTCACACACGCAACGTTGTCGAGTGTGCAATTGGAATCTGGAAGCTGCGCTTTCGGTGCCTGCACAAGTCGGCAGGAGGACTGCGCATGAAGCCTCAGAACTCTAGCGCAGTTACGGTGGCAACGGCCATACTCCATAACATGGCTGTGCGAGGAGGCGCAAACTATTCCGGAGGGGGAGGAGGTGGAAGCGGATGAGGAGGAAGAAGGAGAGGGAGAAGTTGAGGTCCTCCATCCTCCACAGAGGGCTGCCCTGCACGCTACAGGGGTTGAGTCAAGGCAGCTTTTGATTGCAAATGTTTTTGATTGATTTATATTTTCTTTTTGGAATAACTTGCTGAGCTATCATTAGCCATCATCCATGATTGAATGGACTTTTTTTTTGATTCGTATTATGATGGAATGTTTATTTTTTTGAAGAATAAATGGTATTTTCAAACCTTGCATCCATTAAATGTTCTGTGTGTGATTCTAATCCTTTAAACCTTTACTCTATCATGCCATTGTGTCCATTCCATAAGTGCTCTATGCAACGCCAATCATTGACATGCTTCTCTTAAGGTTGACGAAGGAGCCTACACCTTAGAATTTCTCAGTCAAAAGTTGACATATGCCCAAATTAGCACGTCACATTGCTGATTCATATTTATTAATTTACTATGCATTGAACGCAGGTCACATGGTTGTCAGAGGATTCCCTTTCTGCTGATTTGCCTCATGCATAGCTTATGCGTAGCCTTACGCGTCGTCAAACACACAGATAATGTACATTATGAACTAATGTCTTTACCCAGCCTCTTCAAAGGAGCCTTTATATATGAATGTGCAGTGCACTTAGATTGACACTTGCTTAATTTCCTTGTGGATAAATAAGGTATCTCATAGATAGTGCAAGATTTTATGCGTAAATGGCAATAGAGAATCAGTTGTTGACTCATTAAGGATGACAGAATGACATACAATCTTGTTGATGATCAAGTATTTTTAATGAAAATGCGCGTACAAACACACACAGTCACGGTCACTGGTGTGACTGTTGCTCAGCAACTATAAAGACAAACACATACCAAAATCAGATTAGGAACTGTAAACCAAAAAAAATTAAAAGTGTATTACATCATTTTTAGAAGTCGTTAAACCCACGACAAGAAGCGGGACAACGGGATGAGGAGAGTGGATGGTTACCGAGGGATACCCGGTTCATCTACCAGTAACAACATCTTGTGTGAACACATTACTGACAATTTGATAATTGAATTAGTAGTCTATATTTTACTGATAACTTAAACTATACTAAAAAAAATGTTACTGGAATAATTTGAGGAATGTTTCATTTACATAGAACGTGTTGTCTTTATTAACGCTGTATGCACCTTCGCGGTGAAGTGAAAAATCGATTCCTGAGCAATCGATGCAAACTAATTCAGCACCTTCCCTTGGGACAGCGCCTTTGTAACGTCGCACTTAAGAGGCAGCGTGTTAAGAAGCTTCCTAAGGGAGACTTCGGGGAACACACTTAAGAACATAAACAACTTCGGTAAGATGTATCTTTTTGAGTCTTCTTAGCGGGCTAAGAGTGAACGTTATCGGGGAACTGGGCCCTGGTAGTTTTGTCCTTCGATGGGCATGGCAACCAGGCACCTCAGCTCCACCCACGCTCCACCTCTTTGACCCGTTTTGGATATCCGAGAGTGACGTCGAGTGATGCGCTAACAAGATGTGACGACCATCTCAGCCCACAATGAGCTTCAAAACCGCTTTTCAGAAACCAATTGGACTCTTACGCTGTCCATATTTTTTACATTCACTTGTCAAAACAGGGTCAAAATGTTATCCAATCAGCACGTTGCTTATTGATTAGCCAATCAGAATGCTGCCCACCGATCAACCATTTCAATTTTTTATGTAGCTAGCATTACACAGGACTCTGTGGTGTATTATTATTATTTATTCAAGCGATCCAGATTGTAAATTGTAAATGGTCTTATTAAAGTATTATAAGTTAATAAATATGTCACACTATACTCATAGTAGTGGCATATTTTCTAAATTTGTAATGTTTACTTTTTTGCTAATTGATTTTTATCCCATTGAATCAAATGCTATTATTCTGAAGACAAAACTAGGAAATCCTAGGAATCCACTAAAGAAGATGGCTCCCTAAAGAAGCTAGCTTCACACTGGTACGTTTCCCCTGTGTCACTTATGAACTGTCTATTCTTGTGATAAAGCGTCAGCCTCGGACTCCGTGTTGACTGACTCCAGAATGCAGAGAAGTAACGAGAACACGTCTTGCTAAAATCGTTTGCCCCTTAATTGGTGGATCGGTGGACAGCGTTCTGATTGGCTAATCAATAAGCAATGTGCTGATTGGATAACATTTTGACCCTGTTTCCCAACTTGTAACTTGGGTTTGTAACTCCGGTGTTGCACAAAACCTTTGCAGACATTTACAAAATATTTCTACAAATGCAAAACTTCTATACACATACACAAAATATTTCTACAGATGCAAAACCTTTTTACACATTCACAAAATATTTTTACAGATGCAAAACATTTTTACACATGCAAACATCACTTCAGAACCTCAAAATATTATTGGCCCTTATTTGATCCCATAGTCATTTTCCTCTTTGCCCAAGAGAAAACAATGTCTGTTTTGTCCAAAAACAATTTTGAAATGTTGACTCGTTAGACCACAAAATATGATTCCACTGTGCTAATGTCCATATCAGAAGAGACCAATCCCAGAGAAGTCAGTTGCGCTTCTGGACAGAATTGGCTTCTGCTTTGCGTAGTAAAGTCTTAACTTGCAATTGTGGATGAGGCAGCAAAGGGTGTTGACTGGCAAATGTTTCCCAAAGTATTACTGACATGGCATGGGTAACATATATACATAATATATATATACATTATGGAGCAACATATGCTGCCAACTAGATGTATATTTTTCAGAGACTCTCCTGCATTTTCCAGCCGGACAATGCCAAACTGTCACGTATTCCCTCTCGTGTGTGTCGAAGATAGCAGAGACAGGTGCAAAGGAGCTGTACGAAGCAATAGCGTTTATTCACAAACACTTTCTAGAATACAAAATAATACGGCCACGTGGGGCAACTCGAATAATAGAGACACACAAGGAACGCATAACAAAAACATTGACCGACAGGGAATAGACGAAAACCACAACCTAAATACTAACACAAAATGAGGGCTAACGACAAACACCTGGGACGTAATCAACACAGGAAACCATGACAACGACAGTAAACAATACAGACAGGAGTTAATGGACATAACACAAAAGGGACACTAGGGGAACCAAACCTAACGAACACACAGGGTAGAATCTAAACATGAAACACAACCATACATAGGGGAAACCATAATCTTGATACACATACAGGGCAATACACAGAGGAACACATGAGGTAATAACTACAAAACTAAACCACCGTTTACACTGAATAACAACAAAGGCAACCTATATATAGAGAAATCATAAAAAAGGGTACTAAACCCAGCCCAACCAGAGCTGGGTGTGACAGAGCCCTCTCCCTACGCCCAACACACCGGGGTGGGCAAGAGAAGGGGCCCGGGGTCAGGAGGGACAGAGAGGGGCCCTGGGTCAGGAGGGACAGAGAGGGGCCCTGGGTCAGGAGGGACAGAGAGGGGCCCTGGGTCAGGAGGGACAGAGAGGGGCCCTGGGTCAGGAGGGACAGAGAGGGGCCCTGGGTCAGGAGGGACAGAGAGGGGCCCTGGGCCAGGAGGGACAAATAGGGGCCCTGGGTCAGGAGGGACAGAGGGGCCCTGGGTCAGGCAGTTCAGGCGGCCCGGGTAAAGGCAGTTCAGGCGGCCCGGGCAAAGGCAGTTCAGGCGGCCCGGGCAAAGGCAGTTCAGGCGGCCCGGGCAAAGGCAGTTCTGGTGGCCCGGGCAAAGGCAGCTCAGGCGGCCCGAGGAAAGGCAACTTAGGTGGCCAGGGCGGCAGGGTGTCTGGGAGCCCTGGCGGCAGGGTGTCTGGGAGCCCTGGCGGCAGGGTGTCTGGGAGCCCTGGCGGCAGGGTGTCTGGGAGCCCTGGCGGCAGGGTGTCTGGGAGCCCTGGCGGCTGAGCAGGGGGTCCGGAGGTCAGCGGCGGCTGAGCAGGGGGTCCGGAGGTCAGCGGCGGCTGAGCAGGGGGTCCGGCGGTCAGCGGCGGCTGAGCAGGGGGTTTGGAGGTAAGCGGCGGCTGAGCAGGGGGTCCGGAGGTCAGCGGCGGCTGAGACGGGGGTCCGGAGATCAGTGGTGGCTGATTGCAGACAGCCGGTGGAGACTGTGGCGGTGGGCAGACTGCCGGTGGAGACTGTGGCGGTGGGCAGACTGCCGGTGGAGACTATGGAGGTGGGCAGACTGCCGGTGGAGACTGTGGCGGTGGGGAGACTGCTGCCGGAGGCGCTGGCGGTGGGCGGACTGCTGCCTGAAGCTCTGGCGGTGGGCAGACTGCTGCCTGAGGTTCTGGCGGCGGGCAGGCTGCTGCCGGAGGTTCTGGCGGCGGGCAGGCTGCTGCCGGAGACTTTCTGCTGGTGGAGACTGTGGGGCGGCCCTCTTGGGAAGAGGCCCGAACATTCCCTCCAGCAGGCGGGTAAACCCCCGGTGGTCCTCCAACAGCGGGTGGTCTGCCTCCCATAGGGCCAGGGCAGAGGACAGAGCCGAACCCTCCAGCTGGGAAATGGTGAGGGCCACCTGGTCCCTCTCGGCTAGGGGTCTAACCTGTCTCCTCAGTAGTCCCCTAACCAACCCTACCCTGGGCATAGGGTCGCTAATGTGGGACACAAGGGAAATCCCTGGGGATGTGGCCGGAGCCCTAGAGGAGCTAGCCTTTATGCTGGGGGAGCTAGCCTTTATGCTGGGGGAGCTAGCTTTGATGCTGGGGGAGCTAGCCTTGATGCTGGGGGAGCTAGCCTTGATGCTGGGGGAGCTAGCCTTGATGCTGGGGGAGCTAGCCTTGATGCTGGGGAAGCTAGCCTTGATGCTGGGGGAGCTAGCCGTTATGCTAGAGGAGCTAGCTGTTATGCTGGGGAAGCTAGCCTCTATGCTGGGGAAGCTAGCCTTGACGCTAGGGGAGCTAGCCGTTGTGCTATGGGAGCTAACAGAGCTAGCAGAGCTAACAGGCATGCTAGAGGGACTAGCCAAGGAACAGGAGAAGGCATAGGGACTACGTGACCTAGCTGGGTTGCTAACCAGAGCCCCCTGGATCCTGTCCACGAGGAGCTTCCATACAGCCCTGACCTCGTCTCGGTAGGCATCCTCCACTTCCTCCTCCTCCTCAAAATCGAGACGTCCACCTCTCCTTCGGCGCAGCCGTCCTCTACCTCCATGGGGAAGTACTCCTCGTCTGACTCACTCCTCCCTGCCTGGGTAGGGTGAGAACACGAAGCCCGTGCCCCACCGAAAAACAATCCCCCGAGAGGAACTGCCGTCTCTGCTTTCAACCTCTCGTGACGGCGTGCAACGCCGTTTCTCCTTCGCTGTCTCTTCACGTTAGGTCGGTCAATCTGTCACGTATTCCCTCTCGTGTGTGTCGAAGATAGCAGAGACAGGTGCAAAGGACCTGTACGAAGCAATAGCGTTTATTCACAAACACTTTCTAGAATACAAAATAATACGGCCACGTGGGGCAACTCGAATAATAGCAACAAAACCACATTCTTTTCACATTACAAGTGCATGGTTGCGTACGCGGTGAGTGCTTATGCTAGCATGGCCTGCCTGCAGTCCTGCCCTGTCTCCAAATAAGAATGTGAAATGAAGGCCTGTACAGTTGCACAGCTGAAGATGTATAAAGGATGAATGGGGGGCAAATTGTAATGAATTACTCCAAGAGTAAAAGAGAACAATGTCATTTATTGACCGGACTGACTGTCCATAGGAACAGGCACAGAATAATCCAAAATCAGGCAAAGGTACAGCTAGGGATATCCACAGGCAGAGTAACTCAAACAGGCAGAGGTCAGAACGGAATAGCATGTATGGCTAAGGTACACTTAGGGATATCCACAGGCAGAGTAATTAAACAGGCAGAGGTCAGAACGGAATAGCA
>JACXGM010030682.1:0-13210 GCA_016801145.1 Umbra pygmaea
TGTAGTGGCGGCGACTAGCGGTTTGAGCTCAAACAACGCTAAGAGAGAGCTACGAATGGTCCAGACCAACCTTACGAAAGTATGACTTACAGAAGATATACTTAGCGTACGAACGTTTCGGGAACCGTGCCATTAGGTTAAGAGAGAGGTTAAGGAATAGGTTAAGAACTACTTAGCGATAAGAACGTTTTGGGGAACCTGTCTTTTATCTATGACTTGTATTAGGCTCTATTCATCTATTTGTTGGTTATGCTATTGTACATCGGCTATTGTATTATTTGGTTAATATCTTTAATGTGATTTTGTTTTATTAAGATGTTTTACACTATGTGTCATTGAGAAGTGGAGGAAGTAGCACAATCTGATGACAAGTATTTGGCAAAACTATTTTTAACCTGAATTTAAATGTTCAAGTATTAAAGTATTACATAGCGCATTATTAGTTGTCATGGTCACTATTAGTTGTCATGGTCACTATTAGTTGTCATGGTTAGCATAGGATGTGTAGAGGAGGAAGAATCAGGCAATGGATGGTAGATGCAGATAAGATTTCAAACACATTTCTTTCACATTGTTATTATATGGTATTGTTTGTAGAATGAGGATCAGCACCTCTAAATCTGAGGCCATGGTTCTTAGCAGGAAAACGATGGAGTGCCTACTCCGGGTAGGGAATGAGTCCTTACCCCAAGTTAAGGAGTTCAAATACCTTGGGGTCTTGTTCGCGAGTGAGGGAACAATGGAGCGGGAGATTGGTCAGAGAATCGGCGCAGCGGGGGCGGTATTACACTCATTATATCGCACCGTTGTGACGAAAAGAGAGCTGAGCCAGAAGGCAAAGCTCTCAATCTACCGGGCAGTTTTTGTCCCTACCCTCACCTATGGTCATGAAGGCTGGGTCATGACCGAAAGAACGAGATCCAGGGTACAAGCAGCCGAAATGGGTTTCCTCAGGAGGGTGGCGGGCGTCTCCCTTAGAGAGAGGGTGAGAAGCTCAGTCATCCGTGATGATCTCAGAGTAGACCCGCTGCTCCTTTGCGTCGAAAGGAGCCAGTTGAGGTGGTTTGGGCATCTGGTAAGGATGCCCCCTGGGCGCCTCCCTAGGGAGGTGTTCCAGGCACGTCCAGCTGGGAGGAGGCCTCGGGAAAACCCAGGACTAGGTGGCGGGATTATATCTCCAACCTAGCTTGGGAACGCCTCGGGATCCCCCAGTCGGAGCTGGTTAATGTGGCTCGGGAAAAGGACATTTGGGGTCCCCTGCTGGAGCTGCTGCCCCCGCGACCCGATCCCGGATAAGCAGACGAAAATGGATGGATGGATGGATGGATGTTTGTAGAATTTGGAGGGTGTGTAACATAACAAAATGTAGAAAAAGTGAAGTGCTATGAATACTTTCCGGATGCAATGTATGGGTATGGTAATGCACAGGTTATTGGTTACACCTAAGGTTATTGAACAGACTATCATTAGACTATTTAGCATGGGCGCCCCAGACTAGTGGAGGTAAAAAATGAGGGGAAAGAGGAGGAAGATGAGGAAAAAGAAGCTCAAGAAAAAGAAGAACAAGAAGCAGAATAAAAATAAGAAGAACAAGAAAAAGAAGAAAAAGAAAAAAATAACAAAAGGAACAAGAAAGAAGAAAAGAACAACAAGCACAAGAAAAAGACGAAAAAGAAAAAGAAGAACAATAAGAAGAACAAGGCGTAGAAGAAGATAAAGTCAAAGATGCAGAAGAAAACGAAGAAAAAGAAGGAAGATTAACAAGAAAAAGAACAAGAACAAGTAAAAAAACAACAACAAGAACAAGAAGATATAGAAGGAGACGAACAAGAAAAAGAAAAAGAAAAAAGAAGCAGAAGAAAAAGAAGAAGAAGAAGCAGAAGAAAAAGAAGAAGCAGAAGAAAAAGAAGAAGCAGAAAAAAGGAACAAAAGGAAAAAGAAAAAGAACAAGAAGACGAAAAAGAAAAAGAAGAAAAAGAACAAGAACAAGACATAGAAGAAGTAAGATGAACAAGAGAAAGAACATGAACAAGTAAAAAAGAACAAGAACAATAAGAAAAAGGAGGAGAAGAATAAGAAAAAGAAAAAGAAAAAAGAAGAAGCAGAAAAAAAAGAAGCAGAAGAAAAAGAAGAAGCAGAAGAAAAAGAAGCAGAAGAAAAAGAAGAAGCAGAAGAAAAGGAAAAAGCTGAAGAAAAGGAAGAAAAGGAACAAGAAAAAGAACAAGAACAAGGAGCAGAAGAAAAAGAAGAAGAACAAGAAAAAGAAGAAAAAGAAAAGAAGAACAAAAGGAACAAGAAAGAGGAAAAAGAAGAACAAGGACAAGAAAAAGACGAAAAAGAAAAAGAAGAACAATAAGAAGAACAAGGCGTAGAAGAAGATAAAGTCAAAGACGCAGAAGAAAAATAAGAAAAAGAAGGAAGATTAACAAGAAAAAGAACAAGAACAAGTAAAAAAACAACAAGAAGAACAAGAACAAGAAGATATAGAAGGAGACGAACAAGAAAAAGAAAAAAGAAGCAGAAGAAAAAGAAGAAGAAGCTGAAAAAAAGAAAAAGCAGAAGAAAAGGAACAAAAGGAAAAAGAAAAAGAAAAAGAACAAGAAGACAAAAAGAAAAAGAAGAAAAAGAACAAGACATAGAAGAAGTAAGATGAACAAGAGAAAGAACATGAACAAGTAAAAAAACAAGAACAAGAAGAAAAAGGAGGAGAAGAAGAAGAAAAAGAAAAAGAAAAAAGAAGAAGCAGAAAAAGAAGCAGAAGAAAAAGAAGAAGCAGAAGAACAAGAAGAACAAGAAGATAAAGGACAAGAAGAATAAGAAAAAGAGAGAAGAAAAAGAAGAACATTAAGAACAAGTACAAGAAAAAGAAGAATCAGGAGAGGAGAAGAGCAGTTGCTGGTAATTCCTGGAGAAGAAAAACTCATCTGCAACATTCTGGTAAGCTTGTCCTGACCCAGATAAGGAAGCGCTGTTGTAATCTATTCATTACTGAGAGCCAGTTATCTGATGCTGTGGCTTCACAGTTTACCTACTGTAGGCAGGTTTCTCTATTATTATTGAATTGTGAATCCCTTGTAGTAGTTTGGCAGTTTTACTTGCATAACTCACCAGTCACATAGTCACAATTTTGTGGCTCTAGAAAACAATTGACCAATTCTTCACAAAGTCCGACGTGAGGAAATAGTGTCAGGTATACAGGTCATAAGTTTTTTCAATTTTCATGGAGCCTGTGACTTTTATGATTCTGATATTAAGTCAGGTCTGTTGCTCCTAGCTATATACAGTGGGGAAATGTAATGTATGTAAAAACTTTGGAATTACCTTGATGGTTAATATATTCATATCACAGTGCCTACAGTCCTCTTGTCACCTATGCCAAGCTATTTCATCCCAAAATATACTGAACCAAAATAGTAAGGTAGCAATTTCAAAGTAGTCACTGAGTTACAGTTAATATAAAGGAATTAATAAACTGAGACAAAAATAGAAGCATTGTCCATGTATCACTGATGTTACAGACCAGTTGATGTGAAAATCAGTCAAATGGATTTATTGAAGAAAATATATATGTTCTGTATTTACAGTGTAAGTCTCGTTTAATGGTGTAGGTCATGTTTTTTTCAATCGTGGGAAATCCATCAATTAGGGCTAAATGTTTTTATTCAATTGACTGATGTTCATATTTTAACTTGTTACATTTTGTGTCTGTTTGTTTATTGTAAATGTACTGTAGATTTAAAAAAAAGTAACATCTACCCTACATCATGCACCATTCACGTGGCAGATTATTATATTATTTACGGTAAGTTAATAAACCAATGTTTCAAATAACTACATACACGGGATAATGACATACAAGAGTGGTTTCATACTTTTGGTAAGTATTGACCTCACTTTCCTCCTCATTTTTCTTACCTGTCACGATGTGTAGGTGTGTTAAAGTGTGACATCTCCTGTGCCCCGCCACATTCAACGGTTCGCCTCTCCAGAATTCTAGGAGCAATGTCCTGGTCTCTCTTATGTTGTTTTCTCTTCGTGCAGGCGATTGCTTTGTTTTGTTTTCTCACCTACATTGAGGTGTCTACCCTTCTCTATGGGAATCCTTTTTACACACACAGGGGCGCATGGTTGCTTGATTAGTGATTAGTGCCAAACTGTGTTATTTATACCATGAGAACATGTGTCTAGGCATTGAGTATTGTTCATGTCGACTACTGCACGCGTCACCTGTTTATTACATGCCTGTCTTGTTCCTTTTCGGTTTTTTGGAGAAGAATAAAACCTCCTTACCTTGCACTTGTCTCCAGCTTGCTATTACAGTTCGTGACAGAATCCTCAACCTTAACCATGGAGCCAGCAGACAAGGAGGATTTTAAAGGAGCGTTAGGAGAACGCGATCGCGTCCTACACCAGCACCACAATCAGCTGGCCAACTTGGAGGTAGCTATGGAGGAGGTTCCCGGCGTCTCCGAAGAATGGACACGCCAACGACGTCCCCATCACCCACCTCTCCAAGCGAAGCACAGGCACCTCCTCTACCTCCTAGTTCCACTGGAGAAATATAACGGACATCCCAAGAGGTGTCAGGGGTTCATATTACAATGTGAATTATATTTTGCGCATCGCTCGGGGAGCCAAGTGTCTGAGCGCGCAAAAATTGCCACCGTCATTTCCCTGCTCACTGGCAAGGCTCTGGAGTGGGCGACTGCGCTGTCGGAGAGGGCTGACACGGTGACAGAAGAATACGACCGCTTCATCACCCTGTTCAAGTCCGTATTTGACCACCCCCCTGTGGGCCGGGAACGCGGAGATTGGCTCCTTTACATTTTCTCTCTATTCCGGGAGGGGGTAAGGGAGGAGGTCAAAATTGAGCTGGCCTGTAGGGACGAGAAGGCGGATCTGGATCGCCTTGTCCAGATGGCTGTGAAGTTGGACCATCTCCTCCGCGCCAGGAAAAAACCATCAGGGCACACGGTCTCTCCCTCCGTGTACATCGAGAGAGAAGAGCCTATGGAGATGGACTCAACCCATATCACCCCTACTGAGAGAAGCTGGCGTCTCCGATTAGGGCTCTGTTTGTACTGCGGGGAGGGGCACACCCTGGCACACTGTCCAAACATCAGGGGACCACCTCACCAAGGAGAGAAACAGCCAGCATCCCGACCGAAGGTAGGATTGACCATATCTGGGCTAGCCATATCACAAAGTTTTTACAGTACAAATATCCTTGGATGATTACCCTACCGTTAGCCCTTTGTTAGCACTCCTCGATACAGGCGCAGGCAATTTTATGGATGAGGGCTTGGCAAACGCATGGAACGTTCCGGTGGAGGATCTGGAGAACCCTATTCTGGTGCGGGCAGTGAACGGTAGGCGAGTGGTAAGATAACCAAGAAGAGCACCCCCCTGTGCTTGTCTGTAGGTGAGCAACATACAGAACACCTACGTTTTCTTCTCATCTCCTCTCCTTCGCATCCTGTTGTTCTTGGCATGCCTTGGTTCATTAAGCACGATCCCGTTATAACATGGAGAGAGAGACGAATAGTACAATGGTCTCCTGAATGTAAAGATGTCTGTTGTCCTGTCGCTGTTCTCTCGACGTCCGTAGAGAGCCCTGCTCCTGTCTTAAGGAAACACCACTGTATTAGTCATCGTGGACAGGTTCTCAAAATCCTGTAAGTTAATCCCCTTCCCAGGTCTGCCCATCACTCTTCTTCCGCAACTACGGCATCCCAGAGGACATTCTGTCCGATCGGGGACCCCAATTCACCTCGAGAGTGTGGAAGGCCTTCATAGAGTGCCTGGGTATAGCGGTGAGTCTCAACTCCGGCTACCACCCCCAATCTAATGGTCAGTTGGAGAGGGTCAACCAGGAGAGTGGAAGGTTCCTCTTTTCATACTGCAGGGACACCCCAGGTGACTGGGCAGACATCTTACCATGGGCGGAATATGCCCAGAATTCCTTGATCCATTCCTCCACCAAGCTAACACCTTTCCAGTGTGTCCTAGGCTTCCAACCCACTCTAGCACCCTGGCATCCTAGTACAGCCCAGATTCCAGCAGGGGACAAGTGGTTCCGGAGGGAGGAGGCGTTATGCGTTGCGGCTCATACCATACTGCAGCGAGCAGTGCGTTGCCAAAAGGTTCAGGCAGACAGACGCCGGTGTGAGGGTTCCGTCTTCCAACCAGGAGATCGTGTCTGGGTCTCCACAGGGGACATGTTTCTCACCACCCCGTGCAGGAAATTATCCCCCCGATTCATCGGTACCTTTCCTGTGCTCTGCCGGATCAATGATGTCTCATACACCCTCCAATTGCCCAAACATATAAAAATCTCACCTACCTTCCATGTGTCTCTCCTTAGGCCGGTGGTCCAGGGTCCCCTGGACGGTGATGTGCAGGGTTGTGCTCCTCCTTCACCCCTTTCCATCAGCGGTGATTCAGCTGCTATTACACTTCTCCAGCCTGCTATTACACTTCTCCAGCCTGATATTACAGTTTGTCACATGAAGGAGACCAATGCAGGAAGGAGATGATAGCTGCTCGTATTTATTGTACAGTCCGGTAAACATACATTCACGTAATGTAGTCGCAGGCAACCAGGAGAAGCGAGTGCACAACGGATATACCTATATAGCTTCTTATGCTCTCACAGTGGCATAAAACACTGAAAACAATATAGTTATTCATGTAGAACCAACTATAAACTCAAACAGACACCACACTCTTCTCACAACCTAGCAACAGTTGCAGGTGAACAAGTAAATGTGAGGGTACAAACGATACTGTATATACTGTATTACCATGCTCTCACAGCGACAATGAATGCTAATAGCTAATTCATAAGTAAAGAGCATACGTATAAACTTCCAAACTTCCACAAACACATTTGTCACAACTTACATATACTGAAGTGAAGCTCCCAGACAGCCTTCCACACTTCGAACAGATAATCATAAAAGATAGAATAAAAGACAAATACTAAAGAAACACATAACAGTATACAATGCCCAACACCTCCCTCTAGTTTGGCCACCATATATATTTAAAGACTAACTGACTAAGAGAACACAGCTGAACATAATCATTAATCCAACCTAACCCCTATCCCAGCAATGGCCAAACTAATTTAATTCTTTTTTTTAACCTTTATTTAACCAGGTAAGTTGACTAAGAACAGTTTCTTATTTAGAGCAATAACCCGGGAGCAATTAGGGTAAAGTGTCTTGCCCAAGGACACAACAACATTTGTCTCAGTCGGGATTCGACCTGGCAACCTTCTGACTATAAGTCTAACTCCCTACCCTTTGAGCCATGTGTGCCCCTAAACTAGAGAGGTGTCACTGGAACTTAAAGGAACATATACATAAAATGACAACTAAAGACGACATGCAATGAACTGAAAATATAACTCAACGAAACTACACATATACATGAACCAAACAATATGTTTAATGAGTCAATGTCTCAGCGCTCACTGGGCTGGATGTTACATTACCACTATATCCTGGATCAATTCCCTATTTTTAGAATGCTACAATGCTTTTCCCTCTTCTTCACTACCTGCCTCTCTGACAGGAAAAAGCAATTCAATTAATTTAATATTGTTAATTTATTTTTGGACCTGCTAAAAAGTATTTTAGGTGGTCTAAAGCCCCACTAACAAAGGAGTAGCAAACAATCTCATAACAAACAAATAAGTCTTGAGTTAATGTGTTATTTGTTTTGTTCTTGTAATTGTTAAAACTACACGAAGATTGATTGCCGCCATATGCATATATTTTTTAAGGGTGGAAGGGGGGGTGCAGGTACGCCCAACCGCCCCTCCCAGATGGAGCCCTAGGCGAATGCCTAGGTTGCCTATGCCTAGAAACGCACGTGACACTCATCACAGCATGTGGAGGAGGGTTTCGCATAAATAGAGATCTTTATACTTTATACCAGGGGACAGTGACCATTTCAGCCTGTTTTTGCAATATATATCTCCCAACAAATGTGTGATATCTATGTAATTATGGAGGTATGGCCAGCCCAGCTGTTCCATGTCTTAGGATTAATCTACTAGTGATCACTGGCTAGACCCTATCTGGAAGACAATACCTTTCCTCACATTTCATTTTATGCTTTCATCCAGAAATTGTAGCATCATATTGTTTTCAATCAGGACACACAAATAGATGTTGGTGGTTTCTACTGGGTACCAATCAAAATATCAGGCTCTGTTGGACAGTTTGAAATGAATCCTTCAACAACCCATTATACTGCAAGTTATTTCCTTGTGATTAAATTATTTGCCATAAGGCCTAATATTATGGGTGCCTACAGTATGTATTGTATCATACGGGTACCTATGTATAATATCTGTTATCTGCACTGAGAGAGAAATTATTCATTTTCAAATCCTAAATCTATATTCATGGGCTTTTAGGTGTGAAGTCTTAGGTATTGCGTAACAGGTGGAGGTACATCTGAAAGTGGTGCTTGGACACTTCTCCATCCCCCCCCCCCACACACACACATTATCGTCATATCTAATTCCCATTTAACAACTGTGATTAAATTCAGTACACTCAAGGAGTTTATCAAAAGCAACGTGACGAGGTAGAGTAATTGTGTGTGATACAAACCCATATACCCCAGGCATCACTGTACCAATTTGCATCACTACTAGCAGAGCCCCCGAATATTGCTGTAATGCCGTGACCAGGATACGAAACCCTTGCCTCGGAGACACAGTTGTGCTGCAAGGCAGCAACATGGATGGCAGTACTCCATTCTAAGCATATTGGGAGTCTTCCTGTTCATTTTTTTGTCAGAAATACTTTTGGACACTCAAATTGTTTTTAAGCATTTATTATAAATATCTCTCAAATTAGAAATCATTAATTACACAAAAAGTAAATAGTGATTAGTAAAGGTTTTTTTAAGGACCTACATTTGTAAGACAAATTAGATAGGAAGTAACTTCTCATACATTGTCTATAAACCATTCACTAATACATATGATTTCACTATGATACAAAATTATTACTCATCATATTCATCATTATACTTAACAGCAGAGGTTAGCCTGAGGTCACAGAGCCAGGTTTCTATCCCCAAAACAATAAACTGTGGCATTATTCCACTGTGGGTACTAAACCCAGATTACACATTTACTGGTAATAAGGTTTATGCGGACATCAGGTGTCACGTAAAAAGGGACAGACAGTATGATCGTGGTGGTAACCTTTGTTACGGTCCAGCCCAGAATGTTCCCAAACTTCCTCTCCGTGTTCACCACCTCTGGGTCGACCTCCACCGACCGCGGCTGACCTCCACCCTACATGATATTTAAAATCTTCTGAAGCTGGCTGAAACATTTCAGCTCATCTAAAACACTGTTTCATCACAACTCTAACTGTCAGTATTACAGTTGATCCCTCTGTGTTGTGTATTCATTTCCTCCTACACTGATGTGGAAATGAATAACAGTAGTGCAATCATGTATAGATTGTAGGAACTCGATCAAAGCCTCTGGGCTCCTGGCCATCCCACACCTTCTGGAATTTAGCTCCCGATCCACACATTCAAAATTCTTCTCTGTCCTGGCTCCTCAATGGTGGAACCAGCTTTCACTGGAGGCTAGAAGAGCAGAGTTTCTTCCCATTTGCAGGAAACATCTGAAAACCTTCCCTTTTTAAAGAGTACATAAATGTCCACTCCCTCTGAAACTTTTTTATGTTTATTTGTATTCCCCATGCACTGTTTCAAATATTGAATGCTCTTACTACTGAGTTGTGGTTGTTTCACCTATTTTCTCTTAAATATATGCACTGTAAGTTGGTCTGTATAAGACTGTCTGCTAAATGACTGAAATTTAAATGTAAAGCATAGGACTGCTATCTCAGTCTTCCAAATGAGCGGGCGGTGGATTTTCCCTAACATTGGCTTAATGCGATTTACATTTTATCCTTGCCCACGTCTTCTACACATATGGGCTGTAGCTGCACCCCCCCCATGAGCTCACTGGCAAAACATTAAAGGATCATTTAAATAATATATCAAATGTCCTTTGTGGATGTTTTACTGAGAAAAGGCATCTTGTTGAATCTTTCAATACATGTTGACAGAGGTCAACATATTCAAGAGGCAATAAGGATAAAATTCTGTCAATCAATGAAAAGTCATTCAAAATAGCTGAACCTATACATTAGTAAAATGTTTGACTAAATAAATACAGTCTTCATTCTGTTCAAAGCATAGCATTGGCTATTCATTTCCATCCAACTGATATCATAATGTATTTTTTTTTTCAAGTATACTAAAACATGTATACTCTGTATACTTTATATTCTTCCTTATTTCATTCCATTTTATTTCACTTCTATCTTATTTTGAATAATGTTCATCTGTATTTGTACAAAACGCCCTACTAGGGACAAGTGTCGTGAATTACCTTTAGCTAAAAACACTATGATACATACATCAGATAACTGTTAAGTTTATCTATGTTTTTTGTATCTGTCCCTATCTAAATAAACTTAATATAAAAATAGAAATAGAAAAATAGGAATGCAATTCTCGGGGGTGCTCAATCTTGGACAGGGCAGTGCAAATTGATACTGTGCTGACTGACAGAAAGGAGTAGAAAATCTGGACTAATGTAACTTGCCATGGTACTCTTCAGCAACTTCTCGTGTGCAGACATGCACTTGAAGGAAGCATGAAGGAATACATATCCTCAAACTATAAAAGGTCCTTTAACAAAGAAAGGCCAAATGATACCAAAATGACATTTAAAAATGTATACTTACTCCTATTCTCCTAAATGTCTCTATATAACACAGTGTCTTTTTCAGAATCGTAATATTAGGAAAAGAACTGGCGCTGTGTGCACTTTTAGGACGGCATGTCGTTTTTTTATTTCCTATTGATTCCCTTGCTACCAACTCTTTCAATGTGTGGGCCTCTCCGAACCCATCAGCTAAATGTAGCATCTCGTGAAGATAACCATACCATAGGCAACTGTAAGATCCAGGCTTGGATGGTATGCCATGTATGATCGTATTCCTATTTGGAAGTACCCTAGGGATGGTTCTCAGTACCGCCAATACTGTTGATTGAACAATTTCTTTGAATTATTTTTCATCATGAAGCTAAGTTATGTAGCAGTTCTCCAGAAGAGATGAGCCATTCAATCATGCAGGTTTATTCTAGAAGAACACAGCAGGGGAGGGCAGAGGTTGGTGAGTCATTTGGCTTAACTTGCAAATGTACCGTATATAAAAATAAATTAAAGTGTTGTAATTCTTTTTATAGTGAAAGCAATATGAACTTCAATACCTTCAATGAAATGCTGAGATTCTATGCTTTAATTCGATTTTTCATTAAAAAAAGTGGAAGGAAAGAGCAAAACAAGAAAAGATGCCTTACTCTTCCAATACTAATGGAGGTCAGTAAATAGATTTTTAAGGCCTGTCTTTGCTCGCAATTCATTACATTTGTTCAATTGCAATGTTACCAAAAATATTTTATTGAAACATGCTATTACGACATTTCTTTGACTTATTTTGTACGTTTTTCACCTAGCCGACTTGGGATTTGATCTAGCTATCTTTGAGTTATAGATAATTTGGCTTGATTCAAAGAGCTCCCATGGTGTTCTACAGTGGCACCATCAACAGTTCACTGACAGAATGCATCACTGCCTGGTACGTGAATGCGTAAGGTGTCTGACCGCATGGCACTGCGAAGGGTTTGATGCTCAACTCAATGTGTCATCGGATCAGATGGACAAGTACAGGTGCATCCTGTCTAGAACAGGCAGACTGCGCAACAGCTTCTTCCCACAGTCCATCAGACTGCTAAATGGTCAACATACATGGAATAATTAAATACGTGTGAAGTCGTAGCTACTGTTAATAAAGTATGAAAGATGACCAGGATGTGCACAAAGGCACACAGTGCAAAATCACACGGCTGTCACAAGTAGCATATAGTAACAATGAAATACAAGTACACAGGGAAGCAGTGGTAGTTCTTTACACATGCTAATGAGAGGGTGAGGAACAGGTGTGTGATAATTGGAAATGAGGGAACTGAGTACAGTGTCCTGGTATGCCGAAGAGGGGTGTTTGTTCCCTGTGGCGTGGCAGCCAAGACACCCAGATGCCACTCAATGGTGCAGTGCGAGAGGCATAGCAACAGATTTGGGCAACCATCAGTAAGGTATTAATCTCTATGACCATCTGTATATACAATGTATATCTCTTTCTGGGGGCTTTTGATATGACCGAGATGGCCCAGATCTTACTGTTATGCCAGTCAACTCTGCTAAGAAATATTATGTGGAAGTTTCAGACCCCTTTCCATAATTATTTGTTGTTCTGTCGACATTACACACAGCTGCCATTTTACAAGGAATAACAAGTAGTAATCTCAATCTTATCCATAATGCCCCAAAGGTAGCCTACCTTCACTTTATCTGCAAGCTGTACCTAGATTACATGTGCCAAGTCCAGATTGGCACAATTACCATTTAATGCAAAAGCAGTTATTTCAGTAGATTTACAAATGTGATGAACACATATCAAACTTCAGATTTGTATTCAGTAGATTAAAAGTAGAGTACCTATTGTTTCTGTTATCACACACTTTTATCCTCAATACTTTTGGGGTAGAATCACAGCAACGCCTATTACTATTTTTACATTCAGACCTGTCACCCGTTGGACAGAACCCTATCTTTGTGATTTATTGACAGAGAGCAAAGTGTATGAACACTGAAAGCACCCTTGCATCATTTTGATATATTCGTGCAAAATAATTTCACGGTTGGGGAGGATTTAGTCTGAGCGCTATCAGAATTTACCCTGGATGCAGTGAAGCCTGGACAGGCAACACTCCTGGTCTGATGCAGGAATCATTACAAGGTCTCTAACTGAGGCTTCTCACTAGTGCAGCCTGCGCCGTCCACCAACCAATTAGATTCAAATGAAGTATTGACTTTTTAATTCTGTTAAAGGAGATTGCAACTCGTTAAATGTCAAACCAGAGAGAGCAACCAAACCGACCAACGCCTGTCTCATGTCTCTGTGATTCAGAGCAACCAAACCGACCAACGCCTGTCTCATGTCTCTGTGATTCAGAGCAACCAAACCGACCAACGCCTGTCTCATGTCTCTGTGATTCAGAGCAACCAAACCGACCAACGCCTGTCTCATGTCTC
>JACXGM010030683.1:0-13208 GCA_016801145.1 Umbra pygmaea
TAAATGAAGATTGACCATACCCAGTTGTTTCTTTGCTTACAATGCATTTTGTTAAAATTATGCTAATATATATTGTACAATTTACAGATTTTGACTCTTGTTTGTATAAGATAATAATTGTCTTTTTCACAGTAGTTAGTGTAATGCAATATGGCCTAAACTGGTGGTTATTTTTGGTTTGCTCCCGTGCCAACAATAGCTATACACTTTCAATAACAAGGAGATTCGCATGAAAATAATGTCTTGAAGGTTTATTCCATGATGTGTTTATGAGAAATGCATAAAATAGGCTACAGCATATTCATATATTTCATAATCTTAACATATAATATTACATGTTTAAATATACAATATGCAATCTATTATGATATTGTGAGAAGCGCAAGTTATATATTTCATGAACATATTTAGATCACATATTGACATATATGTTGAGGAATCCTACACGTACAATTTTTAATGAGTTTTCCGTGTAGGATAAACTATTCCAGACGACAAACAGGTAGCTGTATAAAAAACGTATTTCGTGCCAGATAATGGTCAGTGTGGGATCAGAGAAACGTAGAGTCTTGCTTTTGATTAATGCTTTTGGTGTGTGAAAAATGTATCTTTTCGCAGTAATTTACTGCTTGCAATTTTTTTGCTTGCTCAAAGTTATCCATGCAACGTCTTAATTGCAATTTCCACAACAAACTGTTGCTGTGTATGCACAACATAGCGGATACCCCCGCGACACAAGGATTCTCATCGCGACTAGAGTTCTGCTCTTGCAACTCCAGTCCTTCGCTCTCTGAAACATAACAGATGTTGCT
Organism: Umbra pygmaea; assembly: GCA_016801145.1. Classification (NCBI taxonomy): domain Eukaryota; kingdom Metazoa; phylum Chordata; class Actinopteri; order Esociformes; family Umbridae; genus Umbra; species Umbra pygmaea. Next base: position 813 of record JACXGM010030683.1, read on the forward strand.
TCCGCAAGACGTACTGCGCGTGCGCGGCATTTGGCGTTGATTTGACGCCATAGAAAATATGATTATCCTGACCTGAGTACATAACCTACCTGTAACTTTGTGCTACTTGCTTCTCCCTGTCTCACCCTCCCTGTTCTAAAGCAGCTCCACCTCATCTAGCCTATTATATAAAAATAAAATTAGTTATGATCATTGAGTCTTAACATTAAACTAGCAGCCAGAGTCCGCTTGTCAAACATTGCTGACAGAAAATGCAGCGGTTTAAAGTGGACTCGTTTTCATGGTTCACACTACAGAAAGTTGTAGAGACAGAAAATATGATTATGCTGACCTGAGCTAATTTACTGAATCAACCAACTCACATCTCAGTTTTTGCTTTTCAGCCACGATGACATGAAAGTAATCTGTTGTTGTTTCTGCCGTTTCATCGCTGACTGTGCGGCAACAGCGATACCTGCTCATTAGAAACTTTGGGTGAACGAGCTACTTTTAGAGTGTGCACGCGACGTTCGTGGACGCGCGGATCGACTTATAGGCAGGCTCTCTGTGTTCTGCTCGGTCCTGCTCCTCTGTGGAGATGACAGCGTGCGGTTAAAAAAAAAATCATTAACAAACACATTTGAAAGTGGGGGGGACACAAATAGGATTTTGAAAAGTGGGGGGGACATGTCCCCCCTGTCCCCAGTGGAAATTGCGCCTATGGCTGGGAGCAATGATATTTATATAAGTGCCATCCATTGCGCCTACTACTCTTGGAAAACCGACTATTTGAATGAGTTTGCTTCTGTTGGATTATTGTTGAGAAGTCAGTGAAACGCGTGATAATGTGTTGAGCTGTAAGTGCAATAATTGTTTCCATTACAATTCGGCTTATTGATGGTTGTGATGGGCCAAATCATCAGCATTGCGTTGCTGCAAACGAAGCGTAATCACCACCTACAATTCATCTGAAAATGAATTGCTGCATAAATGTCACTGGTGAAATGACGTTCCTCACTCAGTCGGTGATGAAGATGATGCCTGCTCTGTCCAAACAATATTGTTTTAATTAATTAAGCAGCGTCAAACAATAAAAAAATAATCTTCCTCTCCTAAAAGATTTGCGCACGTCTCTGTCTACGCCATCAAAAGACCCTACTGGCAACTCTTAACCACTTGAGAGACCTCTCGAGCGGTCTTAAATAGCTGGAGAGTAAGAGTGATTCTTAGCTTTGAGAAATTTGATAACTTGCTTTTACGCTTAAGTTTGAGAGTAGGAGTACATTTTGTCAATTCTCAGCACTTAAGACTAAAATGGCACTTTGAGGTTGATAAATACGGGCCCAGTAATACAGATATATGCTTTCCTCTGTATTGAAGACTCCTCTACACATTCACACCAGAGTCCAGTATTACAGATATATGCTTTCCTCTGTATTGAAGACTCCTCTACGCATTCACACCAGAGTCCAGTAATACAGATATATGCTTTCCTCTGTATTAAAGACTCCTCTACGCGTTCACACCAGAGTCCAGTAACACAGTGATATGCTTTCCTCTATACTGAAGACTCCTCTACAATTTATGTATTTTTCATTTCATTGTATTTTAACTGTAAAAAAAGAATAGGCAACATTATGCCAGGAAGACAAGTGAAAAAAAACTGTTTTGATAATTACCATAGGCCTATCTCAAGATCAAATTAATATCCAAAATATTAGCCTTCCAGATTTATAATCACATAACATAGGCTCCCCGAAGTACAAACTAAAACCTTTCAATAGAAGTGCTACAATGCAAAGAAAAGTGTTTCTTTTTTTAAAATCAGAATATGTTTGGTAATTTAACTGAAATTAATGTTATTGAACATTTACTCAATAAACATTGCTGTTGTTGTTTCGAAAATTATGTTGGGGGGATTAAATTGTAAAAAATGTATTGATATATTGCAAACACAGTATCTTTAGTGTTATTTTTTCTGTTGAAATCTTTATAAATAAATGTATATAAAAAAGAAAAGTAGGCTACGATTAGAAAAGTAGCAAAATATTATAATCATACAGATCTCTTGCATTATAATTAACCTATAATCTCAAAACATTCACATGCAATGAGAGTTTCCTTTCAGGAAAACAAGATGCTCGGCATTAACAGGTGACAGCCGATTGCTGGTGTGGGAACGAATGTCCCCAGCATTGCTAAAAAGTCTTTCACTTGGGCACAGAGGTAGATCTTTGCCGTTTTTGCCATCAGTGGTAATCGCTGCTGGTTTGTCTTCCACCAATGAAGAGGATCCTCTCTAAGAGAAATCAGAGGAAATCGCTGAAATATTGCTTATCTCCACATCAGCACCCGATGTGACTGCCTCAGCATTGCTGCAGTACAGATCATTCCAACGTAGCACATGTAGTGCAAGCGTAGGGTTTGGTGGAAAAAAATTATAAAGTTTGGCAGAAATCGAACCCCGTTAAAAAGCCCAATATTCAGCCAAATCCGAAGCTGAATCCTGGATTTGCTGCATCCCTACAAGTATCTGCTGATATTGAGTGGAATCCATGTGACCCTCAACTTTAACAAGATTCCCAGTACCGGCAATGGCCACACAGCCCCACAGCCGCCATGCATAAAGCCCCAATCTTTCATCAGTCAACAGGACCTTCTTCCAGAATGAAGCTGGCTAGTCCAAATTTGTATTTGTATATCAAGCGACTCATTTTGTGGTGTGTGTGTGCAGAAAAGGCTTCTTCCACATCACTCTCTTGTAAAGCTTCTCCTTGTGCAAAGTGCGCTGAATTGTTGAACGGTGCACAGTGACACCATCTGCAGCAAGATGATGTTGTAGGTCTTTGGTGGTGGTCTGTGGGATGTTTTTGACTGTTCTCACCATCCTTCGCCTTTGCCTCTCTGATATTTTACTTGGCCTGCCACTTCTGGCCATAACAAGAACTGTGCCTATGGTCTTCCATTTCCACACTATGTTCCTCACAGTGGACACTGATAGCTTAAAGCTCTGTGATAGCTTTTTGTAGCCTACCCCTAAACCATAATGTTGAACAATTTTTGTTTTCAGGTAATTTGAGAGCTGTTTTGAGGCCCCCATGTTGCCCTTTTTCAGAGGAGAGTCAAAGAGAACAACAGTTTGCAATTTGCCACCTTAAATACCTTTTGTCATGATTGGATGCATACCTGACTATGAAGTTAAGGCTTAAGGAGCTCACCAAACCAATTGTGTGTTCCAATTAATCAGTGCTAGGTAGTTACAGGTATTCAAATCCACAAAATGACCAGGGTGCCCAAATTTATGCACATGTCTAATTTTGTTTTGATGCATATTGCACATTTTCTGTTAATTTCATTAACCTCATTTCATTACTGTGTCATTCAGCTATTTGATAGATCAAAATGAAATGTGCCTAAGAAATGTGCCTAAACTTTGCATACATATAAACTGTATATATATACACATACATGTGTATGTGTACAAGAATATACTGTATACATATATATGTAAACAGGGTTCCTATACATTTTCCAATTTAAAATACATACTTTTCCATACTTAAATTTCAAGTCCTCAAAGAAAATGTCCCTACTGTAGGTCTGTTATTTTGCTTATTGAGACATATGGAATGGTTTATTAACCTACATAAGATTCATAGCTCACAAGAAAGTGCTTTTTAAAAGCCTTTATTATCATTACATACTTCTATATGTCTTCATATTCTACAGATGAAAATTGGAAAAAATAGGTAAAAAATAAGTAGTACATTTACATTTTAATAATTTAAGCTGCCCAACCTTGAGTGAGCCACATTGAACTGTGACATATCCCTGGATTTGCAAAGTGTTTAAATTAAGAGATGATCCAATCACATTTGTTTTCTTTCACTTGACCAGCACTTAAAATAATTTGAAGGCAGAGATTTTAGTTGTCTTTCACACTGGTCTGGCTTTGATTTTCTCAGGGGCCAGCCATCCAAGGTTTCTCACCAGTGTATACCGCAAAGGGCAGTTCTCCAGCAAAACCAGAAACTTCCTAGTCTCAGTTCTGATAGGTAGGGCCTCTCTTTCTAAGACCTTCGGTTAGCAACTGAACCAATGTTGATCAAAAATATTTTAATATTGATATTTTAAAAGGCTGGATCAATTGGGCTATTGAAATACATTGGCCTTAACTATAAACATGAGGTCAATACATTATTGCAGGACTGTCACAAAGTACTTGTTCCTGGGGTGTGGTACAGTCCAACATTTGAGACATACATCTTGATCTGTGGCCATATCTCTATTGCTCTGTTCAGTACGGTTACATTTTCCAACCATCTATGCTGGCACTACCTTAAAGGGAAAGTGCTGGACAATTTATCAGCAAATATTGATTTATAGTACTTGCTTGGAATTGCACATATTTTCGCAGATATCCATGTGCTTTCTCCATACAGCCTGTGGCTTTTTCCTTGAAGTCTGATAATTATAATTTTTTTTTTTACAGAGGTAGAAGCGGGGTGAAAATATAATTCCTGACTCCACTGTCCCACAACTCTACAGCCAGGCATCAAGTCCTGGCAACACATCACCCCCTCCGTGAGCTCTATTGGCTCCCTGTACAAAATAGTCCTGACCTGTAAAGCTCTCTACTATCAGTCAGCAAGCTCACTTCGCTCTGGTACAGCAGGCCAACTCAACATCCCCAGGTCCAAGCTACAGGACTTTGGTGACAGGGCTTTCTCAAGGGTTGCTCCCAGAATCTGGAACTCCCAGCCTCAAATCATCTGTAACTATAATATGTCAACATCTTTAAGCCTTTTCTGTTTAAATAAGCTTACCCCTAGCCCCTGCCTCTTTTCCCTTGTGTTGTTTTTGTATTTTTATTACTTTTTACTGGAGCTCTTGAGCACATTTCATGGCATTGGTTGCACATGTCTTTGCATGGCTGTTGGAATGTTGAGAAGATATTTATAGCCTTCTTGTTTCCCTGATCTATTTAATCAAAGAACATTAGACTGCTACCAGCCCATTTGTGTTAATATAAATCATTTTCTGGGGAGTGGAAGTTATACTTAAGCGATCTCTAAAACACAGAAGTAAGCATTGCATAATTTGGTCAATTGCATCACCTAACTTCTATGTCCATATGCTACAGTGCCTTGCGAAAGTATTCGCCCCCCTTGAACTTTTCAACCTTTTGCCACATTTCTGGCTTCAAACATAAAGATATGAAACTGTAATTTTTTGTGAAGAATCAACAACAAGTGGGACACAATCCTGAAGTGGAACGAAATTTATTGGATTTTCAAAGTTTTTTAACAAATAAAGAACTGTAAAATTGAGCATGCAAAATTATTCAGCCCCTTAAGTTACTACTTTGTAGTGCCACCTTTTGCTGCGATTACAGCTGTAAGTCGCTTGGGGTATGTCTCTATTAGTTTTGTACATTGAGAGACTGAAATTTTTGCCCATTCCTCCTTGTAAAACAGCTCAAGCTCAGTGAGGTTGGATGGAGAGCGTTTGTGAACAGCAGTTTTCAGTTCTTTCCACAGATTCTCGATTGGATTCAGGTCTGGACTTTGACATGGCCATTCTAACACCTGGAAATATTTATTTTTGAACCATTCCATTGTAGATTTTGATTCATGTTTTGGGTCATTGTCTTGTTGGAAGACAAATCTCCATCCCAGTCTCAGGTCTTTTGCAGACTCCATCAGGTTTTCTTCCAGAATGGTCCTGTATTTGGCTCCAGCCATCTTCCCATCAATTTTAGCCATCTTCCCTGTCCCTGCTGAAGAGAAGCAGGCCCAAACCATGATGCTGCCACCACCATGTTTGACAGTGAGGATGGTGTGTTTAGGGTGATGAGCTGTGTTGCTTTTAGGCCAAACATAACGTTTTGCATTGTGGCCAAAAAGTTCCATTTTGGTTTGATCTGACCAGAGCACCTTCTTCCACATGTTTGGCGTGTCTCCCAGGTGGCTTGTGGCAAACTTTAAATGACACTTTTTTATGGATATCTTTCAGAAATGGCTTTCTTCTTGCCACTCTTCCATAAAGGCCCGATTTGTGCAGTATACGACTGATTGTTGTCCTATAGACAGACTCGCCCACCTCAGCTGTAGATCTCTGCAGTTCATCCAGAGTGATCATGGGCCTCTTGGCTGCATCTCTGATCAGTCTTCTCCTTGTATGTGCTGAAGGTTTAGAGGGACGGCCGGGTATTGGTAGATTTGCAGTGGTCTGATACTCCTTCCATTTCAATATTATCGCTTGCACAATGCTCCTTGGGATGTTTAAAGCTTGGGAAATCTTTTTGTATCCAAATCCGGCTTTAAACTTCTCCACAACAGTATCTCGGACCTGCCTGGTGTGTTCCTTGTTCTTCATTAAGCTCTCTGTGGTTTCAACAGACCTCTGAGACTATCACAGAGCAGGTGCATTTATACGGAGACTTGATTACACACAGGTGGATTCTATTAATCATCATTAGTTATTTAGGTCAACATTAGATCATTCAGAGATCCTCACTGAACTTCTGGAGAGAGTTTGCTACACTGAAAGTAAAGGGGCTGAATAATTTTGCTCGCCCAATTCGTCAGTTTATCTGTTAAACACATTTGAAATATCCAATAAATTTCATTCCACTTCATGATTGTGTCCCACTTGTTGTTGATTCTTCACAAAAATTACAGTTTTATATCTTTATGTTTGAAGCCTGAAATGTGGCAAAAGGTCGAAAAGTTCAAGGGGGCTGAATACTTTCGCAAGGCACTGTATATATGCAGCCATGCCATTCAGAAAAGATTAATTCTGCCCATAATGTTTATGGGAAGATTTTGCCATTTTATTATATCTGCGTTCTAGGGGTGGTACAGTTCACAAAACCCACGGTTTAGTTTGTATCACGGTTTTAGGGGCACGGTTTTTGGTTCTGTACGGTTCTTGTTGTTATTTTTTCTTTTAATCTTAACACTCCAGGAATATACTTTAGCATATGATATATAGCTTAATTAACCACAATTTAGGATACAGTATTAAAAAATAGTTATATTGTGTAATCATGCACAAACAAAATTTGACTTGACTTTAAGCACATTATTGGGACCATTTCTGAGGATTGATAGCTAGTTGAGATTTTGATACAGCAAGAGGGAAGACGTTGATGATTTCAACAAGCTTTTCATTTATTTAGCAAAACAATGAGTGTGTATTTCCATTTACATGAACTTATGTGCCTTTTTAGCACATAAAGATTGAAATATTACAGAATAATTCATTTATTAAACTGCCAACTTCAGTGTAGCTCTTACAAAAATACACGTGATATTACCTGCATGTTGGATCGCCGCTTCTCAAAATCGGAAAAAATCTTTTAAACTGACTTTTGTCGATCTGAAATGAAGACAGATTTCGCAACTGTATGGCATATTTCTCGTTTAAAATGTTTTCAGAAACATGTTTCGGTTAACTATTTTTGTAAAATATATGAGATCATATTCAGAACAGGACGCCATTAGAGTCTGTTTAGAAATCGGGAGCAGCCAGACCCACGTGACCTGTTGCCACGTCCTCAAATCAGCTGCCATGTGTTGCATTTGTCACGCTCATCCTGCTCGTCATTTCTGTTAGGTGTTTTAACAGTGTTGTACATTTGTAGTGTACCGACGAACCGTGCGACACACACACACGCTCCGAACTGAGACAAGCGAACCGAACAGTTTGGATGTTTTTTATGAACCATACCACCCCTACTGCTTTCATATTATTAAATAATGGAATATAATTATCCTTATATATTTGTTGTTCATTATTGCTAATTAAACAGTCTAAATATTTAATATATTTTGTGGTCCACTTCAATTTACATAAATCATGTGCTACTTTCTTCCTCTTTACTGCCAATATCTCAGTTTTGTCAATGTTAATTTTATATCCTGAATATTTTGAGTATTCCTGAAATATTTTTAACAATGGAGCCAATGAACTTTAAATATTAGTCAAATGTATAATAAGATCATCTGCGAATAGGTTAAGTTTATATTCCTGCTTACCATTACTAATACCAGTCACTTTTTGGTCCCGTCGTAATTTTTCTACAAGGGGTTCAATCTCTAATGCAAACAATATAGGAGAGAGAGGGCACACCTTTCTAGTGCCCCTTTTGAAGTAAAATTTAGCTGATAAATTACTATTTGTGTATATTTTTTCCTTTGTATGCTTATATATTAATTTTATAAAATGTACCATTTCCCCAAGAATTCATATTTCAATATTAACAAAACACATCCATTGTGTGACCATGTATGACGATCATTGAAATATTGAAACTAAATCGCAACACTTTTGTTTTTGCCCCCATTTATCATGAGCTGAACTCAAAGATCTAAGACTTTTTCTATGTAGAGAAAAGGCCTATTTCTCTCAAATATTGTTCACAAATCTGTCTAAATCTGTATTAGTGAGCACTTCTCCTTTGCCGAAATAATCAATCGACCTCAAAGGTGTGGCATATCAAGATGCTGATTAGACAGCATGATTATTCCACATGTGTGCCTTAGGCTGGCCACAATAAATGGCCCTCTAAAATGTGCAGTTTCATCACACAGCACAATGCTGAAAATTTGAGGGAGCGAAACTGACAAATCCCATGCAGTGATTGTTGTGATTCCTTAAGCTGTGGAGCTGGACATGGTACTGAATCCACCTGCTGTGGCTTTAAATCACTGAGTGGGAGGCATAATTGTAACATCTCAACCATTATCTTGTGCTATTTTATATTAAATAGATGAGAAGTGCTACACTATGCTGCAAGTCCTGAACACACCTGCTCCCACCAACTGCAGTGTCAAGCCGGTGCAGTATGTCATTGTTACCAGAAATGACATAGTTGTAATTCCATTGGAAGATGAGAGCCTAACCTGTGCCTTGGATAAGCTGTTCAGGTTCTACTGGGTCTACAACCTTTCGTATACTCCCCAGCTTTCTTCAGTTTTCATCTTCCTGGAGTATGTATATGACTTTCCAATGTCTAACACTGCAAGAAGATCTAAAGCCTTGGAGCTCAAATCAGCTTGTCATGTAAAAAGCCAGTTAGCTCTGAGATCGGGAGATTACGCTGGCATCTTTGTGCCGTACATTCCCTATCTGACAGACAGGACTAGACCATATTTTGCATCCAAAATGGCTGCGTGCGTTCATATAATAACCCCAATTCTTATTCTAAGCATCTTGCAAGAGAGCATTCATCCGGGGATAGCTCACTAAACATGGCTACCCAGGTTTTAGAAGGAGACGTGTCAGAGAACCTTCTTGAAGACAATGCAGCAAATATCAGCAACAACACACATTTGATCAGATGGTGAGGATGATGCCAATTTGTTTTCTGCGGAAGTCTGATTATGCAGTGTCATTCAACAGTCATGCCGTTACATTTGCTGCAAAGATGTACTCTTGTTCTAATGTAACATTAAGTGATGTACAAAGAAGTGTAACTAAAGAGCTTTTGTACCGGACTATTGACAGCCTTCAAGCGTCTACCACTGCTTTGCTCAAAAGCTTGATCTTTCCAGATGACAATGAGGGAGTTCATTAATAAATGAGTTTGAGACTGCAAGAGAGTCCCTTGAAAATATAGATAACCCTTATAAAATGTCTAAATTCTTTGAAACTGAGTATATTCTTGTTAGGCCAACAGAGATCCTCTTAGGTCATAGAGCTGAAACATTGCAGTATATTTCCATCCTTCTCCTTTAGTAAGGAGAAATTTCAGACCCTGTATTTGCAGTTTCAAGATGCTTGACTTTTGTGATGGTGCACATTTTGCCAAGCATGAACTATACAAAACACACCCCAATGTTCTACAGATGCAGCTTTACTTTGATAATCAAGAGACAGAAAATCCTAATCCTCTTGGGTCAAAAACCAAGATTCATAAAATGGGAGAAGTGTATTTTTTATTGAGAAATCTACCCCCTTAGTATAATTCAAACCTGGGAAACATTCATCTTTGCCTTCTTTTCAATGCTATTGTAAGAGAAAAAGATGGCTTAGGAAAGATTTTTCAGCCTTTAGATAACATGAAAATCCTAGTCAAGACATTGACATTAACTACTTACAGATCGCCTGGATCTGAGGCAAGGACAAACATCTGGTTGATATTTTTTTTTTGACATTTTTGGATATGTAAAATTCATTTCAAATTAATATACACAGTGAATATGGCACAAGATGAAATAAAGAAAATGCATAATTATTTTCTGTTTTTGTTTTTCTACATCCTCTTTTAAGAACCCTACAAAGCCATATATTGAGAGGGTGAATGGATGATTGAATGAATGAATGAATGAATGAAGAATTTTATTTCAGACATATCCACATAAAATAAATGACAACCCCAAAATAAGTAAACAAATTATTTCAAAAATAAACAATAATAAATAAAAATAAACATTAACCAACATGGTTAGGACATGTCTGAAAAGGAGTAGGAAGAAGTATACACTTATTTAATCCTACCCCTTCTCCTCAGCTTAGTTATTAATATATATCAGTTCACTTCCCTTCATCACACTGGCCCTTATTTATGAAACATGCGTACAACCTAAAACAGGCTTACGACGGGCGTACGCCAATTCCTATGCAAAGCAAGGGATTTATCAATATGAACGTGATCGTAGGCTGCGATAAAATCTCACGTCTGATCTGACCTCGTGTACGCAAATTCTCTAGTGTGACTAGCGCTGTTCATGATATAACCACCCGGTTCAGTGAATTGTTGAACCAGCAATCATTGATGAATGTGTCTGCATCGCAACTATTGCAACTACCCCATATTGCAAATGACATTTCAGAATTACAAATTAATTGTATACAGCACATTGCTATTAAGTGGTTTATTTTTTCCCTTTCACTTCGGGGTGGCCTAGAACATGAGGGCTGAAATTAGGCAAACAACAATTTCCATCAAATTATATATATTACATATTTTATTTAATATATTATTTAAACAAGCGTTTTGGCAGTTCTGTAATCGAAGCGATGGCAGATCTGGATGACCTTAATGCGCGCTCTCTACATTGGGACCTTTCAGCGGGAGATCAGGGACAGGTCTGGTAACACAGCCAACAATAGTCGATGTATGCCAGCAGTTTTGGTGGCTATGGATGCCCTTTCTGCTATATTCTAACTATGATTAAAAAGACAATTTTATGGAATTGCTGTGTTTCCAATTGGGGCAAATCGGGCAATTGATTGTACTGCGTCTGTAGCCATCATCATCCATGAATGATTACGCATTTACCAATCACAAAAACTTTAATTCAATCAACGTTCAGATCATATGTGATGCCAGGATGTTTGTTATGAATATGGTAGCCTGGTGCCCGGGTGGGACGCGCAACTCTTATTTTTTTTAAACTGCAGCATTAGAACAAGGCTACAGGAGGGCTCACTGCATGGCTGGAGTCATCTCCTCGGTGAGTTACGCCCTCGTACAATTATTATAATAGTTCTACATAGTTCTTTGGTGAAACGGATGGATGTGATTCCTCTTGGTGACAAAGGTTATGCCCTGACTGAGTACCAAACACCGCTTGCAAATCCGCAAACAAGCAAGAGCGCAGGTTCAACAGTGCGCACACACGCACACAAACCACAATGGAGTGATGTATAGGTTTGCTCAATGTCAGGTGGCTCTGTCTTGGGTAAGCATACATACATACATACATACATACATACATACATATATACATACATACTGTACATGCATACACATATACATACATACCCATACATGCACACATACATACAAACATACATACATACATACATACATACCTACACTACACACAAATATATTTACATACATATCACCTATACATACAGGGCTGTACACTGCGACCGAAATGGTCGCATTTGCGACCTTTTGAAATGCCAATGCGACCCTAATTTTTAATGGGTCGCAAATGTATTGAATGTATGATTTTAGGCAATATACTATGATTTATTATGAGCATTTATTAAAAAATAAATGTGTATTTTAAGAATACGTTTTATAACGTGCTCTGAGCATTCAACACATCTAGTTGGCTTCAGCCACGCGATTACCCTTCGCACCCCGCGTTGATTTAAAAAGAATATTCCTCTCGTCAAGAGGCACGCAGCAATCACATCAACATAGCTACTCAAATCTGAAGTTTTGAAATTAAGCTGAACATGTACTAATTTTTAAAAAGGAACGTTCAAGTGTAACCAAAACATCACTTGATGTCGATTCGCCAGGTCAAACGGAGCCTGTGCGTGAGAATAATGAGACTGAGAAGGATTCATCAGGGAAAACACACATACGGATATATGAATTTCGACACCAGTAGCTCGAAGAATACCAGTGGTTAAGGAAGGTACCAAGACAGAGCAATGCACTGTGTG
>JACXGM010030684.1:0-13226 GCA_016801145.1 Umbra pygmaea
TAAATAATCCAAGAAGTATTTCGGGAATGAAGATAGTCCAATTAATAATCCAGTGAGGTCGATTCCAAGAAAAGAACATATCCAGAAAACAGAGGTAACAACATACAAACAGTAACCAGCGTGAAGCGGCAGCACAAGCGCGCCTAGCGTTCTCACACCGGAAGTCTCACACCGGAAGTTTCGCACAGTGAACAGTGCATGTCAGAGCTTCTGGGCCATGGGGCAAGCTTGAGGGTGTCAATGATGGCCTTTACATTTCAATATATTTCAGACAATATTTACTCAGGAAAGTGAACTCTACGCAACTTTAAATTGTATAAGACCAACATGAATGCAATATGTAGTGGAGCTTACTTTATCAATTGCCTCATCTCACCACTCCTGTGTGAGTTCAACCCCCACCTATCGCTCCTGAGCTGAAGTTGATGGTCCAACAAAATAATAGACATATAGATCTGTGAGATTATTGCTTTCTGCTGAGGGAGTAGAGACAATACACCTCCTCAGTGTTGGATATGGGGTGGAGCAGGGAAGCCAGACATATAGATAGAAAATAAGTGCCCCATTTTGAGATAATAGAAATGTTGGATGTTTTCATACAGGTCTTGGAAGGTTTTAACTTTACAATTAAAACTATAATTCAATGACAGCAATGGGAATATGTTGACTAATATTGTTATTACTAAAAACAAAAAATGCATAAACCTGCTGTTCTACATATCACAATCTATACCCAAAAAAATATGAAAAAAGGTGTAAAATTTAAAACTAATTAAATTATCTTTATTTACAACTAAATACTTAATGGCATTATCACAATCTCTTGAAAGTGCAATGTAGAGTTGAATTGTAAATGTAAAATAATAAACACTGATCTAGCATTCAGATTTATAATGTAATTAATTCCAATGCAAAGATGTTAGGACTTTCAGGGGAGCTTCAGCTTAAAAAATCATGTTCTCTTTGTTAGCTTCTGGTCATCAGCTGTTAGATGTAAAAGAGTGTTATTGACAGTGAGTTGCACAGACATTAAACGTGCTTTGCATGTTTTCATTCCTGCATAGGGACACACCTTATAAATCTAATAGTACTGCAAAGCTAGGTCCATGATTTGGTGAATATTTATTACTGAGAAACTTTTTACCCCTGTTTTCTTGATTAAATTAGAATGCACTCACTACTATGCAGGGTTCGAAATGGGGGGGTCTGGGGGGTCCGGGATCCTCTGTACAGTAAGTCACTAGGGACCCCATAACAATATTTTATTTTATTTTGGGGGGTCCCAGACAAAAGTATTTTATTATTTAATGAAATTAGCAATAATGATTGTGAAAATGTTTGTGAAAATTGTTGTGATGCTCGCGGACACACCAAGCTCAATGCGGCAAACCAAAACCCCACACAGAAAGTGAAGCAAGAAATCATGAAAGAAGGTGTTTTCATTATGTTGATCTCTCCATAATTAATCTTACAATATTAGGAGATCCTGTATCAAAAGTTGCATGTAATAGATACCTGCATAATGTTTAGAAGAGTACGTTTGTCAACGTTTCTTGCTAGCTTTCTGGTTATTCATGCCAAATCAGCTGCCAGCTAACTGTAACAAATTACTCAGAATGTAAAAAAACAATAATTAATATGTACAGTTATTGCAGTGGTTGGCATCCAAAAGGCAGGCAGTCGCACAGGCAGAGGTTGGTACACTAATCAGGCAGTCACAAAGACAGAGGTTTGTACATTAATCAGGCAGTCACACAGGCGGAGGTCGGTACACAAAGCAGGTTCTCAGTCAGGCAGGTAATTCAGAAACAAGGTAGTCAAGATAAGGAAAAAGTACAGGGGAGTATCCAAAAGGCAGAAACACAATATAATGCAGGGGTCAGGCCGGGCAAACAATCCAAGAATATAATGCTCAGTATGAAAAGAATACTCACAATACCTCGCGAAGAGGCTATGGTGTATGTGTGCCTTATATACAGACTGAGTGAGAGCAGGTGTTCAGAATTTGGGTGATTGAGTCCGAGTTATACGAATTGTAGTTCTTGGATAGGGAAGCTGTAGTCCTCAGGGAAAAGGAACTGGGGAACGTCACAGAACCCCCCCCAAGGCGCAGCTCCTGAGGCGCCAAACAGCGGACATGCCACAGGACACCAGGCATCAGAAGACCCAGGCAGGAGACTGTAGCGGCAGAAACCAGGCCGGTGGAGGCACTCCAGGGCGAAGCAGATGAGAGGACCAGGCAGGCGGAGGGAGCTCCGGCGGGCCGGATGGCGGAGGCAACAGCCGCGGACCAGAAGGCGGAGGCTCGGCAGGGCAAGGCAGAAGCGAAGGTCCGGAGGGCGGAGGCAGCAGTGCTGGTCCGGAGGGCGGAGGCAGCAGCGGCAGTCCGGAAGGCGGAGGCAGCAGCGGCGGTCCAGAAGGCGGAGGCAGCAGCGACGGTCCGGAACCACAGCAGACACAGGAACCTGTAAGGACACAACACAGACAGACACAGACAAACAGACAGACACAGAGAGGGGCACAGAGACCGGGGCAGGCGCAGGCCCGGGGACAAGTACCGGAGCGGGGACTAGGGCAGGAACTGGCATGGGGACAGGGGCAGACACTGGCACGGGGACAGGGGCAGGCTCTGGGACAGGGGCAGGCTCTGGGACAAGGGCAGGCCCGAGGAGCAGGGTAGGTCCAGGGACAAGGCAAGGCTCAGGCTCGGGGACAAGGCAAGGCTCAGGCTCGGGGACAAGGCAAGGCTCAGTCTCTGGGACAAGGCAAGGCTCAGGCTTGGCCGATGCTGGTGTAGCAACCTCTGGTGGCCAGGAGACTTGAGCGACATCTGGTGGCCGGGAGACTTGAGCGACCTATGGTGGCCGGGAGACTTGAGCGACCTCTGGTGGCCGGGAGACTTGAGCGACCTCTGGTGGCCGGGAGACTTGAGCGAACTCTGGTGGCCGGGAGGCTTGAGCGGGAACGGCCTCTGGTGGCCGGGAGGCTTGAGCGGGAGCAGCGGCCTCTGATGGCCGGGAGACTTGAGCGGGAACAGCGGCCTCTGGTGGCCGGGAGGCTTGAGCGGGAACAGCGGCCTCTGGTGGCCGGGAGGCTTGAGCGGGAACAGCGGCCTCTGGTGGCCGGGAGGCTTGAGCGGGAACAGCGGCCTCTGGTGGCCGGGAGGCTTGAGAGGGAACAGCGGCCTCTCATGGCCGTGGAGCGGGAACAGCGGCCTATTGTGGCCGTGTAGCGGGAACAGCGGGCTCTTGTGGCCATGGAGCGGGAACAGCATCCTCTTGTGGCCGTGGATCGGGAACAGTGGCCTCTTGTGGCCGTGGAGCGGGAACAGCGGCCTCTTGTGGCTGTGGAGCGGGAACAGCGGCCTCTTGTGTCCGTGGAGCGGGAACAGCGGCCTCTTGTGTCCGTGGAGCGGGAACAGCGGCCTCTTGTGGCCGTGGAGCGGGAACAGCGGCCTCTTGTGGCCGTGGAGCGGGAACAGCGGGAACAGCTGCTTCTTGTGGCCGTGGAGCGGGAACAGCCGCCTCTTGTGGCCGGGAGACTTGGCCAACCTCTGGTGGACCGGGCGTGGTGGAGACCTCTGGTGGACTGGGCGTGGTGGAGACCTTTCCCACCCGACCTATAGGCGTCCGAACCTGTGCTCTCAGGGTCCTGACAGGACATTGAGGGCCCCCGAAGAAAGACCGAGGTTCTTGAGGGGCCACTGCGGCTTCCAACCAGGTCAGTAGATGAGGGGATTGGGTGAGCATCCGCTTCAATAGGAACGTCTCAGCCTCCTCATTGAGTGACCCAAAACCGGCTCTCCACAAAAAGAACTGGCGCACCAGTTCTGGATGGTCTGTGAGCGCTTGGCCGCTTTGGTTCATCCACTCGCGATAGTCTCCATTCACTGCTGGGTCTCTCCTCAATGTAGTAGAGATGGTGTCTATCTTGGGACCGGGGCCGGTGGCCATCTTGGGATCCGCTAACATAGGACTTTGGTTGGAGGCCATTTTGGAACTGGGGCTGGTGGCCATCTTGGGATAGGCCATCTTGGAACTGGGGCTGGTGGTCATCTTGGAACTGGGGCTGGTGCCCATCTTGGGATCAGCCATCTTGGAACTGGGGCTGGTAGTCATCTTTGAACTGAGGCCGGTGGCCATCTTGGGATCAGCCATCTTGGACCTGGGGCTGGTAGCCATCTTGGACCTGAGGCCGGTGGCCATCTTGGGATCGGCCATCTTGGAACTGGGGCTAGCAGCCATCTTGGGATCGGCCATTTTGGAACTGTGGCTGGTAGCCATCTTGGATCTGAGGCCGGTGGCCATCTTGGGATCGGCCATCTTGGAACTGGGGCTGGTAGCCATCTTGGAACTGAGGCCGGTGCCCATCTTGGGATCGGCCATCTTGGAACTGGGGCTGGTAGCCATCTTGGAACTGGGGCTGGTAACCATCTTGAGACTCAGGCGTGAGGCCATTTTGGGAGTTTTGAAATGGGCAGGAGCCTCGAAGACTCTACGAGGGAGGACATAGTTGCTGTCCACAGCCTCTCTGACCAAAAAGTCTTCAAAGGAGGCTTCATATAACTCCCACTGCGGGTCTTTCCCTAAGTAACAGGCCTCCTAGAAGGCCGGTACAACCTGAGCCCCAATCTTCCTCTGTGAAGGAGTAGCAGTCATAAGGCGAGGTATTCTGTAACGAATTACTCCCAGAAGGTAAAAAAACAATAATGTTTAATATGTACAGGTATTGCAGTGGTTGGCATCCAAAAGGCAGGCAGTCGCACAGGCAGAGGTTGGTACACTAATCAGGCAGTCACACAGACAGAGGTTTGTACATTAATCAGGCAGTCACACAGGCGGAGGTTGGTACACAAAGCAGGTTCTCAGTCAGGCAGGTAATTCAGAAACAAGGTAGTCAAGATAAGGCAAAAGTACAGGGGAGTATCCAAAAGGCAGAAACACAATATATATAATAATATATAATATAACAGCACCGGCATCACTAATGCCTAAAATAATACACCTCTATGCCTAAAAAGGTGGCAATTGCTCACAACACAAAGAATAAGATATGAGTTTACATAGATTTAAACCTTCTCCGGATGATTTCTCACAGTACACTAACAAAGTATAACATGGAAGAGCATAGTATACATGCTTGCAGGACACCATAACAGGATTCAATGACACACACACAGACAAGGGAGCAGAAGGGACAGATATACAAACCCTAATTGGAGACAATGAGCAGCTGATAATAATGATTAGTGGATAACTAATTACAACAGGTGTGATTGAAGTCCATGAATGAATAGTAGAAAATGATAAGTTCATACCTGGGGGAGCCAGACCACATGGCACAGTCCATACTTAAACTGAGAGGGAACCAACCATCATACGGGCATCACCCTAAGACCAAAAAAATCATGGAGAAAGAAACAGGAAAAAAAACATCAACATTTGTTCAAGGGTAAATATTGCTTATGATAACATAGCTGTTTGTTGGCTGAAATTGTAGACATACTTTCCCTCATTTATGAAATGTGCGTACGACCTAAAACAGGCATGCGACGGGCGTACGCCAATTCCTATGCAAGGCAAGGGATTTATCAATTTGATCGTGATCGTAGGCTGCATTAAAATCTCACGTATGGTCTGACTTCGTGTACGCAAATTCTCTAGTGTGACTAGCGGTGTTCATGGTATAACCACCCGGTTCAGTGAATTGTTGAACCAGCAATCATTGATGAATATATCTGCATCGAAACTACCCCATATTGCAAAGAATTACAAATTAATTATATAGAGCACATTGCTATTAAGTGGTTTATAGGCGGTGGCCTATAACATGAGGGCAGAAATCAGGCAAACAACAAATTCAATCAAATAATATATATATATATATTATTTAAACAAGCGCTTTGGCAGTCCTGTAGTCGAACCGATGGCAGATCTGGAGGACCTTAATGCGCACTCTATACATTGGGACCTTTTAGCGGGAGAGATCAGGGACAGGTCTAGTATATATCACATCCAACAATAGTCGAAGTAGGCCAGCAGTTTTAGCAGCTATGAAGTCCCTTTCTGCCTGGTATATTCAAACTATGATTAAAATACAATTTTATGAGATTGCCACCATCCATGAATGATTACGCATTTATCAATCGCAAACACTTTAATTCAATCAACGTTCAGATCTTATGTGATGCCAGGATGTTTGTTCTGAATATGGTAGCCCGGTGGCCGGGTGGGACGCGCATCCTTATTTTTCTAAACTGCAGCATTGGAACAAGGCAACAGGGTGCACTGCATGGCTGGAGTCATCTCTTCAGTGAGTTGCGCCCTCGTACAATTATTATAATAGTTCTACGTAGTTCTTTGGTGAAACGGTTGGATGTGATTCCTCTTGGTGAAAAAGGTTATGCCCTGACTGAGTACCTTATAACACCGCTTGCAAATCCGCTTGCAAATCTGAAACAAGCAGGAACGCAGGTTCAATAGTGCACACACACGCACACAAATCGAGTGATGTATAGGTTTGCTCTAGGGCAGGTGGCTCTGTTTTGTGTAGGCAGAGTGGGGTGGGGGACTGCTATACGCACCAGAGCAGGCTTGTAACATAATTATGGCATGCGGGGTTCTCCACGATATTGCGCTGGAGAAAGGTGTAATTCAATGAAGATCAGAGGCCACATCAGCCAGCTCTACGAAGGAGACAGGATCTTATTTTGAGCTTCTAGTATAGTAAGTGCTATATTGGGTAAGAAAGCAACTTAAAAAATACAACGTGGAATGTTAGTGAAAATAATTCATTAATTTGAAATACACTTTAGGTTCTCGTTAATTGCTTTCAATGACTATAGCAGTAACCTCAGTCAACACCGCATTTTACTTGAACAATCGACACCTGATTTTAAGCTTCGAAATAAAATCAAGCGGTTGGCCTGCACCTGAGACCTGAGCGTCTTTATTTTATCTCAGAGAAAATCATTTTCTTTGCCGGATTTTGCTTATCCATGTCGTAAATTCTAAGGGCAAGGCCTCTACTCAATGCATATTTGTGGGCGTGTTATTTAAATTACAATGGTTTTCAACCGTCTGATTTATCAACAGCCGCTCATTCGTACGCTGGAATTTGAGTGATACGAAAGTTTTGTAAATCACACGTGAGTCTCGTCATAAGATGTTTTCTGCACTCAGATCTACACTGGTTTCTACGCACGTTTGATAAATGAGGGCCATTGACTTAGTGAACACTGATTATTCACTGATGTCTTCACGAAACTGTATTTAATATAGCAAAAGGTTTTACCATAATAATGAATATGTAATCAGTAATAAGTAATCAGCTCAGCCAAGTCCAGCCATGTACAGCTGAGCTCAGATCAGCCAAGAACATGTCAGCCAAGTAAAGTGCAACATAGCCAAGTACAGGGCATTTCAATTCCGGTTCAAAGTAGATTTGCTGAATACTTGTCATCAGATTGTGACTTTCTCTGCTTCTCAATGACACATACATTAAAACATGCAACTGCCTTGCTCAAGAATGACCTGTTATTCACATTTTCTTGTCAGGAATTAGATTTATACAAGGTGACAAAATGATCTTGTTTCCAGGGTGGGGGGTTACCCGCTAGCAAATACAACTCTACAGTAAAGGGTCTAGCCCAAACGATGAAAAATCATTAACCCTTCTCACCATTTGCACCACCTGCCCGGGCCACATATCGACATGCCCGGATCAGCAGTCATTCAGCCTCAGTCAGCCCTCCTGTTCGGAGGTCATTACCACAGGGCCAGCCTACACCACATTCCTCGTCTGACCCTATGGGCATCAAGAGGAGTGAGACGTATGTCAGGTTCAATGACCCCCTTCAGAGGTGGCTGCAGCTACATCATGGAGGGGGGACCTACCCAATACCAGCAGCCATGGAATAGGTTCCACCCCCTGCTGCTGAGTGCCTACCGGCAAACATGGAGGAGACTCCGCCCTCATCCCGGCAGCAAAAAACAGGCTTTGCCCCATGATGCTGTGTATTACCTGGCAACAATGGAAGAGGCTCCACCCTCTGCTGTCAAAACACCTACAGCTGTTTCAGAAGAGGCTTCGCCCCTCTGCTGCCGAGTGTCCACCAGAGGCTGCCAAGGCTGTGTATCCACCTCCCTTGCCAGAGCCGCCAGCAGCTGATGAGGACGTGGCTCCACCCCTTCCACGAGTTTCATCTACAGCTGCAAAGAGGACTCTGTCGCCTGCTACTGAGCCGCCTACTGGTGGAGCGTCTACTGCTGCAGAGAGGACGTCGCACACTGTTGTTGAGCTGCATGCTGCTGGATGGTCTATGGCTGCTGGATGGTCTATGGCTGCAGAGAGGACATTGCCACCTGCTGGACCATCTATAGCTACAGAGAGGACGTCGCCCACTGCTTCTAAGCTGCATGCTGCTGGACCATCTACGACTGCAGATAAAAGTTCTGCCCCCTCTACCGGTGCCTGCTGCTCCACCCCCTTCACCAGTGTCTGCAGTTCAGCATCTACTGATCATTATTTATGTCTGTGTTTCTGTACTCAGTGTTCTGTTGGGAATTACTGCGGCCCATTTGCTTTAGTGCCAGTTGGCTCAAATTACTTTAGCCCTCCACTTCCTCCAAATAAAGAAGGAACTTGAATCTCTTTTGTCTGACTCCCCTCTATCAGCAAACCATTACAACAATATGAAATGAATACTCACTATCAATACTGCTCAGTACTAGTACCTGAATTGTTTTTTTTCTAAAATTTGCCAGGTTATGTTTTATATTCTTCACCATATTCTTTACAAAGTTTTGAGTCCAAAATCTTACCAAGATATTTGAACTTATTTCTGGAATAAACAACAAACAACTGCCTTCTACCTGCCTGTTCAGTCTCCTGCTTCACACCACCCACATTTCTACACATGACATCCAGGCTGCGGGATGGAAGTGAACACAAGGGCAATTTTATTGCCTCAAATGTAAAAGTTTCTACCAGATGTTGTATGAGATTAGTTCATTACCTTAAATGTTTTTGGATTTGTGCAGGTACATTACTTTTTTAAATTTTGTTATTTCCTTATTTTTTGCAAAGGCTTATTATTTCTATGATCCAGTACTTACGGTACGGATCAGTATAATGATTATACTGAGGGGACACGTGCCCCCTAAGTTTCAATGCGCATGAAGCATCTGAATGCAAGAGTGCGCCTTTAGTTGCCACCAAGGGTTAACAGCAATTTCTGAGAATTGGCAGCCAAGTAGTAATACAGAAAATTGGGTACAACAAGTTCACCACTGAATTTGCTTCTCTGAAGTAAAGATCTACAGACTATTTGCTAACATGCTTACTCTGCCTGTTGGGGAGTTATTCAAGTTAACACATTAACTTTGCCTGGTGGGTGAATGATCAAAAGTGACAGTTGGGGGAGTTAGGAATAAACATTGGACCCAAGTGATGACAGCTGGCCCCATAGCTACAGTCTACAGATGAATCATTTGATGAAGCCAGACAGCTAGAGAAGAAAGGGGATCAACAACTAAGGATAAATTCATGAAGCTTACAAACACACAAAACTAACACACACATTTGGACAGGATTTTTTTGTGTAACAAGTAACAAGCAAGTAATATTATTGGATTATATGAATTGTTCATTGAACTGCACCAATGTAAATTCTGTACTATTGCTGTTAGAGAATAGTGAATCAAATAGACTATTGCTTATATCTGGTTTTGTAGCATAAAAAAATAGATTTTGTCTATTTTACATATTATTCTATGGCTACCTTACATCTACAAAACAGTTGAAATTGACACACATTTTTTGTTCTAAGACTTTTGATTATAGTCATTATACAGACAGAGGAGTAGAGAAGATAAGAAAAAAGGAAAGGCGATGGGAGAAAGGAAGACAGATGTATTTCAGATAAGAGGATTATATATAGAGCTTCTTCTTACCCCTCATTTGAGATTTCAAAGCTGCTCCGAGCCTCCTGGGGATTGGCCCTATCCTCCATCATGGCTACTAATCTGGCCCACCACAGTCAGACAGAAAGGAAAGCTTCAAAGTGTGGGCTCTGGTCTGTCAGGGCCTCTACCATCCAGGCCATAATCATTATGCTAGCAAGCTACCAGAGCCTTAATAATGAGGCCATCGGGCTACCAGAGGTCTAATATTGAAATAACAGACTATCAGTGCTCTATCAGTTAGACAGCAGGCTATCCGTGCTCTAATAATGAGAATAGCAGGCTACAGATGACCGTAGATGAGCATGGCTAATGCAAGTGGTTATGGATGGGCGAAGCTGAAGCAGTTAAGATGTGGTTGGACATGAAATTAATTCTTAACCTTTGCCTTGGTTAAAAACATACTGTGCTACAGTCCCATGAGTACCACAGTGTGTTATTGCCTCTGTTGTGGACTTCACTCCTGGTCTGTGTTGATTGTGTGCTCCTTCATCAGGGGTTGCCATGGTGAGTCTTGCTGTGTGACCACTGAAATGGGCCATTTGCTGACGAGGTAGCACCAGCTGTACTCACTAATTCCTGTATGAAGACTGATGGAGGGGGGTTACTCTGAGAGATTAGCGTTAAAGCCTGCTGGAAAATGACATGCACACAGAAGACAGTGTAATTACACTTTGACAGAAAGCGTAATAACGTCAAAGAAAATCTAAGCTGTGCCAGTCAAGGCGCCCCATGCATGAAGAAGGCACTGAGAATGCCATTCAGTTTTCTGACAAACATTTAAAGAAAAACAGTGAAACATTATGTAGAATGTTAAAGCCTAATCCTTATACAAACAATGGTGTTGCTGAAATGCATCTTCTGCATTCCTGTCTGCAGTGACAGAGTTTTATGGAATGGCTTGACACATAAATATAAAATTTGTGCTGTCAAACGATTACAATATTTAATCGTGATTAATCGCATTAATGTCATAGTATCTCGCAATTAGTCGCACATTTTTATCTGTTGTAAATGTCCCTTTATCTTTTTGTCCCATTATTTTTTTTTTCATTTTAATACTCTTATCTACATGGAAAAGTGGATTGCTTGCTTTGTGCAAATGTTTTTTTAATGAAAATAAACACTTTGGTCTTGTCAATGGAACCATTTGGCAACTTTTTAAAAGTAAACTTTCCATTCAGAATTTTATTGGCATCCATTTCGGCGTCTCACGCTCGCCATCCACTCAAAACGTAACGTAGCATACTACTCTTTGGCCAGCTCGCAAGCTCTAACAAGTGTGCCATTGATATGGTGTGTGCGGCAAGCCTGTTGTTTTGTTTCCGATCTAGCTAGATCCAGTGTAGTGTTGTAGTTTTTCTAACGTTACTAGATGTTGAAACAGCGTGTGAAAAAACTACATAGTTTGCCAGGCCAAAAAGAGCGTTAATCTTGCGCAAAAAAATGTACGCCGTTAATAATAATGCTTTTAACTGACAGCACTATATAAAATTAAATATTATATTGCAGTTTGAGGGGCTTTCTCATTGGTCACAAATTATTTTTTTATTTTATTAACCTTTATTTATACATGGAAAACAAGCTGTCACTTTTGCAGTTTTGCCCTGTGATACAACACTGCAGCCAAAAATGTAAACAGAATAAAAATGTAATAAAACAAAATAATTAAGAAAAAATACACATTAACAGAAACATTCATAGTTAACGAAACAATCTTCATGAAATAGACATTTAAACTGCTCTTGTGGAAAAAAATGTATGTCCTTTAATGCCTTGTGTAAATAGTTTTATAAATATAAAATAAAATAACGAAGCTTTGATATAAGAAAAAGGAATCCTACACATTACATTGAGATTTCTTGTATAATTAACAGAGATGGGACAAAGTCACACATGTGCAAGTCTCAAGTAAGTCTCAAGTCTTAACCTTCAAGTCTCAAGCAAGTCCCAAATATTTTTTTCTTGGGCAAGTCAAGTCAAGTCACAGGCTATGTCAAGTCAAGTCAAGTCCTGTAGTAGGTCAAGTCAAGTCCAAGTCAAGTCACCTTATTATTGTAATTTTACCTGCAGAATCTGATCTTAATAAAGTGAAAAGACAATATATACGTAACTGTCAGTAAAATGTAACTTCACAAAATATTTATTTTTCACTTCCGCCAACAGTGTTTGAAATGTTTTAGATTTTCAACATTGAGCCCATAAAACAAATAACAGCTAAACATTAAACAGACTTCTCTCTGAACACCTCCCTCTATCTCTCTCAAACACAGTTTACGTACAACATTAAACTTTGTTACATTTCTCCTCTCACTATCTCTCTCACACTCTTACACTCTCACACTCTCACACTCTCACACTCAACTACAAAAAATGACTCGTGACGAAATCTGGTGGGTACGCGTCCCCACCGAAATCGATGCCTATGCACTCATCTCGTTGGTTATTGGTTGGAACACTTTATATACTTAATGTGTTGCCTCCTGTACACATTTTAATTTAGTGGGAATAATGGTAAAGACATGACATTTAATGTGTAAAATGTATTAGGTCTGTACACAATAAGGCATTATGTTCTTATGTGATTGTCAAGCAAACGTCAGACTCTCTCTATAATGATTCCAGCATCAGCATAGACTACTTCATCTCAAATGATTGACAAGCCGCCAGTAATATGCCTGCTGAAGACACTTAAAATATATATACTATTAGCTCTAAATTCTCACTGGCCACGTTGTTAGGTACACCTGTTCAACTGTTCATTAACACAAATATAATACGCCAATCATGTGGCAGCAAGTCGATGCATTTATGCATGCAGATATGGTCAAATTGATCTGCTGAAATTCAAACCAAGCATCAGAATGGGGAAGAAATGTGATTTAAGTCATTTTGAACGTGGTCTGGTTGTTGGTGCCAGACAGAAAGTGCTGATCTACTGGGATTTTCGTTTACAGAGAATGGTCAGAAAAAGAGAAAATATCAAGTGAGTGGGAGTTCTCTGGAAAAAAAAATGCCTTGTTAATGGCAGAGGTCAGAGGAGAATTGTCAGATTGGTTCGAGCTGGATTCAGGAGTTCCTCAAAGTGTTCCTTCCACCGCCCTATTACCTCCTCAGTTGAGGTCAACAGAGTCCCAACCTTACTGTATACAGCTTGGATGGTTCCCCGCTTCCCCCTTCTGAGGTGGCGGACGGTTTTCCAGAAACACTTTGGTGCCGACCGAAAGTCCTTCTCCATGTCTTCCCCGAACTTTTCCCACACCC